>MJUT01004096.1:45416-72917 GCA_002080005.1 Gigantidas platifrons | reverse complement strand
GAACATGTAAGACTATCTAACATTACACAGCAGAGTAGTAATAAAAGATATGGATGTAAATGAACACGACAGACTATCTAACATTACATGGCAGAGTAGTAAGAAAATGAACATGTAAGACTATCTAACATTACACAGCAGAGTAGTAATACAAGATATGGATGTAAATGAACACGACAGACTATCTAACATTACACGACAGAATAGTCAGAAAATGAACATGTAAGACTATCTAACATTACATAATAGAGCGGTTTTGTTCCTGTACTAAGAAATAAAAACGGAATAGTTCAAGGTTGATGTCCGTAAAATGATCTTAGCCCCACTAATTGTTATTTAAATGCACAAGACAGGAAAGAAAGCAGTCATCTATATATGTATCAACTTTTGTTCTGTTTCTGGGATTTATTTATTTGATATCGGAACCGTTCTGATGCTGTGGCATTTGTTGGTGCTTGTTTTTTTTTCGTTTTATATTATATACACCTGTACATAGATGATAAGTGGTTTATACAAATACAAATTATAATATCTAAATAACATGTAAATTTGTTGAATTTTTTTTTCACTGTAATTCCTAATATAAAAAGTTTTGTGTGAACGGTGTTCTTCTATCATAAACATCATAAGATACGCTCAAAATGAAAAGGACTGGAACCAAAATAATTCAAAAGTCTTCCAGACTGGAGAGCAAGTAACCAAAAGAGGCTAAATATGATATCCACAATCGGCTTATAAGGTTACTTATGACAACTTGTTGACGCTGTCAGTATTTCGTAGAAGTAGAACAACCTCTGACATAATCTTCAACTTGCAAAAGGCTCTCAGTATTGCGTGAAGAGGAAAAACATCTGACATAATCTTCAACTAGTTGAAGGCTGTCAGTATTTCGTAGAAGTAGAACAACCTCCGATATAATCTTTAACTGGTTGAAGGCTGTCAGTATTTCGTAGACGTAGAGCAACATCTGACATAATCTTCAACTTGTTATAGGCTGTCAGTATTTCGTAGAAGTAGAACAACATCTGACATAATCTTCAACTTGTAAAGGGCTCTTAGTATTTCGTAGAAGAGGAAAAACATCTGACATAACATTCAAATTGTTGAAGATTGTCAGTATTTCGTAGAAGTAGAACAATCTCTGACATAATCTTCAACTTGTTATAGGCTGTCAGTATTTCGTAGAAGTAGAACAGCATCTGACATAATCTTCAACTTGTAAAAGGCTCTCAGTATTTCGTAGAAGAGGAAAAACATCTGACATAACATTCAAATCGTTGAAGGTCGTCAGTATTTCGTAGAAGTAGAACAATTTATGACATAATCTTCAACTTGTTATAGGCTGTCAGTATTTCGTAGAAGTAGAACAAAATCTAGCATAATCTTCAACTTGTAGGATGTCAATATTTCGTTGTCGTGATAGTAGAAGAGCTTAACATCCCACCACATTTCAGCAGGAAAAATTCCCGATTAAATGTTGCATGTGTTGTTGTGAAATTTCTGGCATGCCAGAATTTCAACATATTTCCATGGCTTGTCGTATCACCTGAACACTTTACAATTGGACAAGTCTGGAATGGAACGGAACGATGCTATGAAATTTGAAAACAAAGCATACAACATTGATAGAAATGGGTCCAGCATTAGTCAGGATCTGGAATAGCATTCCGCAAGCATCGTTCAACACTCTCGTAGTTTCAATGGGGCAACATTGTATGGAATGCATCAATTCAAATTGCGGACAATCTGAACGTATATTTTTATTGAACTGTTTTTTGACACCCATGACTTTGAATGCTGCTCCCACGAACACCCCACACACTTACGCTATATAGGGATTGTGATTATGTAAATAATGGTAAATAAGGGTAATAACAAAATTGGCACTCATTGAACATGAAATTGTGCCCTTTATGAGCGGATTGCCCTTTGCATATAGGTTAAAATGATACGTATTATTCATTATTGAGGTAACCGAGAGTTCCATTTATAGACAGTGATTTACTATATCGCACTTTAAGACAGGTGTGGCATAAATCGTTTTGATAAAACACACTTTACAAATCAATATGAGGAGTCAAACATTGATTCAAAGTGAGCCTCAAGTTTATATAAGGGTTACATTTTGATACAAGATGAGCATCACAAATAGTTGGTGAGTCAAACGTGGATACAAAGTGCGCAGCAATATATATGACAAGTCAAGTGTTGATACACGATGAGCTACGAATTTATTTAATGATTAAAGCATTAACGCAAGATGAGTTACAATTGCATTTGAGCAGTAAACCATAGTAATATGATCAATAGTATTGTCAGTTTTACCATATGTTTACCATATATTAAACCTCATTAGACACTAACGATGACCCAGTTCAAAACAATTGATCTCATATGACGTTTTGTCTACAGATTATATATTATTATCAACCAAGCACGTCCTTTATCATAGACAGGGCTGATGGGAAGTTTATAGTTTTAAAAATTATGGTTTCTCCTGTTCGGTCAAAAGAAATTCTACTCCTCGAATATCACACACCTCTTTATCCTATTTAGACTTAGGTACGCGCATGCATAAACACATGTCTTGTCGAGTCTTTAAAGAGAAATACCAATGTGACGCCCCCCTTTTTCCATCCTCCAACCACCTCTTTTCATGAAAGCAAATGGTTGGCCATTAACGACTAGAGAACCTTGTTGATAAAATATTACCATAAACGCGTTTTTAATTCAGAAGTTAAATGGTAGCACTTAATGTGAAAGGAACATGTTTATTCTTAAGATTTTGTGGTCAGACTTTACAATCACAAAATACTGTCATATTAGACCACCATTATTATAGCCAGCATAAAATATTGATGATTCTGTTTCAAGATGTAGATTTATATAGGTTATTATAGAGACGGATTATCTTGTTACGTTACTGACAAAAGAAAATCTTTAAAAACCTCGATCGAAACTACTCGGTTTGTGTGGAAATTGCAATGTTTGATTTGTAATTGTACAATGGTGCATATGTATGTGTGTACTAATCCATTCGTTAATAGTTATAAATACCTTACATGTAGCTACATAAATAAACAAAGTACAAATATGTGATATAGATTATCAGATAATATTAAATATATTACTCACGACATAACTAAACTGATCAGTAGATCACTTTAAAATAAATAAACACACGACAGCACAAGGTGAATGACCCTTATCTGCATGTACGTTGACGATCAAATATCTTCCTTATTGTGTAAAATTCATCGATTTTTGTCACCAATTGAGAGTATTATGTGAATTGAATTTAGGCGAAGCACACTATAGGATTAAACACTGTTTTTTTCAGGAAATTAATTATGCATAAACTCCGGCAACTCACACACAAACTAAATAAAGCCCGAAGGACTTTTTATAAAGTTTGTGAGTGAGCTACCGGAGTTCATACATACATAATTTCCTAAAAACACAGTGCTTAATCCTTATAATTTCTTATTCTTGGACATCGTGTTGTTTTCGACGTTAACTACTAATAATTCTTGGTGGATTATTTGTTCATATTCCTACGCCGTAACGCTACCAAAAAGTAGTACAGTAAACGGAAATATTGATTTATAAATTCCTTTCGAATGACGTAGAATAAGTGACGATATCCAATCAGGTTACGAGTTATTGATAAATTCTAGTAAGAATAGAATTATTGACATATAGTGTGTACTGTTGTACAGTTTGTTCTGGAAACCATTATGCATATATACACCTCGCCAAAAGTTAAGGAACACCTATATCATTTTGCTAATATTTTTTTGTTTTAACATGAAATTTGTTGTTTTTTGTTACCATATTATTTTTTCATCTATTCTTAATCGACAGGTAAATTTTCACATAGTGATTTAATGTTCTTTATGTATGACAAACCGGTTAAACTATGCAACCCATCACATTTCGCCTTGCAAGTTTCGTGCAATTAAACATAACGTGTTTCTCGTGCTGTTGTTGTCGGTGTATACCATTCATATTCACATTTTGATGATGCCCAGACGTAAGTTAACACTTGAACAGAAATGGCAAGCCATTGGCATGCGAAATACTGGATTGAGTCTGCGCAGAATTGCCGGTCAGTTTATGGTGTCACACAGTGTTATATCCAGGCCTTTGAAGCGCCATAGAGAAGCAGGGACCGTTAAAGAAAGTGATCGTTCTGGTAGGCCACGCAAAACAACACCCAGAGATGACAGAGCACTATCGCAATCAGTTTGTCGTCGTCCATTTTCGGCTGCACGTAGATTACGCGACAAATGGGCAATTCATGGCCGTGTGAGTGTGCGAACTGTTAGCCGCAGACTCAATTGAGCATGTTTAAAAGCCCGTAGACCAATCAAAAGACATTTGTTGACTCGAAGACATCGTCATGCTCGACACAAGTGGTCACGTGACCATCGTAATTGGAATTTGAGGCAATGGCGTAGAGTTCATTGGTCAGATGAGAGTAGGTTCCTTCTACACCATATTGATGCATGCGGGTGTGGCGACCCAAAAATACAGCATATAGGGAACAACACATCTTAGGGACAACAGTTCTGGTGGCGGAGGTGTCACTGTGTGGGAATGTTTTTCTTTCGACTACACAATGGACCTCTACGTTCTGATCGGTACCATGACAGGTCATAAGTATCGCGACAACATCATCCGGGATATTGTTGTGCCTCATTTTGACACTCACGGTCTTGCAACAAGACCGCTATTCATGGACGATAATGCTAGACCACACAGGGCACGGATCGCTAGTGATTACTTGTGTCAGGGGTCAATTTATAGTATTCCAGGGCCAGCAATGTCACCGGATATGAACCCTATTGAACATTTATGGGATGATATTGGAGGGAAAATCAATGATCGAGTTCCAGCATGTCAGAATTTACAAGAATTACATGATGCTTTGGTCCAGGAATGGCAAAGTATACTCTTGAGAACTTTACGCCAACTTGTTCAAAGAATGAGACGACGTGTTGACCAACTTTTCAGGAAGCGTGGACCTTACACGCGTTACTGACCACACTTGTATTGAAATGTAGTATTAAATTGTCAATGTATCTTTTACTTTGTACGTAGAAGTGTTCTTTCCTCTATCACTGCAAAGACTGTTACTGGACTTGACTGTTTAACAAGGCGAGTGTCTTATAAAAAGTGACTTCACCCCTGGTTTTGTGGTTGGGTCAGTGTTTCCCATCTTTTTAGTTGTTCATGTTGTCCTGGTGTGTTTCTTTACGTTCTTAGTTCCGTGTTGTGATGTCCATTGCGATGCCACATAAAAGGATGTTCTGTTCACCTTTGCATCCGGTTGTTTGTCGTGTTGTGTTTTGTATATATGTTTACATATATTGATGTCCAGCATTTTGCTGTTGTTGCTTATCTTTTTAGTTTTCTGTGTTTTGTTTTTGTTTTGTTTGTCTTCGACCTGTGTCGTATGTGCCTATTGTTGCGGAATTGTCTGGATTGTCAATTCTTGATTTCCCTTTCGGGTTTCTCTAACGTTTATTTAGCTGATTAGAATTCAGTGAGTGAGTGGTTGTAGTTTAGCGCCAACTCAGCAATTTTCTAGCTATATATCATGGTGAGAACAAGTTAATTTCAATGAGATCATAACGAAGTCGGCTTTACACTAGACCAGCACGCTGTTGAAAACTCATCTCGTGATGATTTTTGCTCGATCTTCAAATTTTAATTTTAATTTGAGAAATACTTATCTAAATTATCAGCGAAGTATAGGAATAATTTATCAAAATTTAGATGTTCAAATATGCAATTCCCCATAGAAACAGGAAGATGGCAAAATATTGCTTGAAATGACAGAATATGTACTTTTTGTAGTGATAATACCGGAGATGAGTTTCATTATTCGCTTATTTTCAAACATGAATTAATCGGTGGTAGGCCTGGGGTATGGGAGACAACTCTTTTGTCATTGTCTGCTAAAATATATGGTCATCTGTGTGTTTGAAAATCCCCCCTCCAGTCCAGGCTTCTTGGTGACACAGATTGCTTACATTGGATATGGGCAGTTTACATAAAATGACCCCATTTCCTTTTACCTTTCTATAGCTGTGCGCCTTATATTTTTATATCTTAATGCTGCTAATGAAAGTGTGTTATGATTATATGCTTGTGCCAACAAAATATCATTGACATATCTCTTTCCAGAAAAAAGTGCCATCGTAATATATTGTTAACAATCTCAGGAGTGTAACACATTTTGTGTGACAAACTTTGTTTTCCAATGAATTTCAAGGGTTTTATACATTGTTATATTTTGTTGCATTTTGCATTATTTTTGGCAGTTCATGACAGTGTGACTATTAGTAGCACTCATGTTACTACATATGTACAGAACTTGATAATAAATCATCTTTATTTACTGTTTTGGCTTGTTTAATTTTAATATAATTCCACTGTTGCATATAATTGTCAATTTCGTTGGTCAACATCATACCGGCTGAAAGTTTTAGACATCTATAAATAATAATGGCTATTTTCAAGGAATGTATGCATTGTGTAAACACACCATCTCAATCATAAATTTTAGATATTTTTCAGTTTGCAGGTGAAATGTCAAATTCTCGCATGTATAAATTCCCTCAAAATAACCTACCGATATATTCCTGATAGTTTGAGAAAGATTTCAGAAAACAGAGAGAAAAATAATTATTCAATGATTGAAATATCAAGGCGTCAATTATTGTTATGGTAGTAACAATAATGGAAAGCTATGTTTGGGGAATTGTTTTTGTAATATCTAATCCCCCACACTCAAACAATCTTTACCTAAGACATCTAAAGAATAACCAGAAACAAATGACTACAACTGGAGCACATGATTTGAAAGAATTTAACAATGCACATGGGTGGCTGTCTTGTTTTTTGTAATGAATTAATCAAGGAGAGTCAACCTCAAACCACCCCTCCCCCTCTCCAACCGACCTGATAATAAAAAAAGACAATTGCAGCAAATTAGTAATTTGGACATTTACTATGACAAATATAAGAATCCAAAAGCTTTCTGTTATTGGTAGCTATTTTTTATCTCACAAATAAAGAAACAGCAGAGGCTGAGTGTGTAATAACTTTCCTCGACAATTCCATTTGTTCTGAATTCTTCATCCTTGAAAAAAAAATTATTTTAAATATCCTAACAATCCAACGGTAAAAGTTTGTAAAATTTGGGGCAATGATGTCTATATGTATATTGTTTACTGTGATATTTTTTGGTAGAAATTAATCGATAGGATTTTTCTTAAATCAAATTTTTAATACCAGGGTGTTTTCTCAAAACATCCCCGTTTTTCCAATTTCAACTGCTTTGCACATGATTATCTCCAAAGAAGATATTCATAAATGCTAAATATCTAATATGTATTCAACAAAAACACTCTCACGTGTATTAAAGCCAAAATATTCCCTTTCAACCAGAAATAAATGCGTATATCTATTAGAAGCTTCCTACACTAGTATTATCATCGTGGATCAAGAATACTCCCATAATTGATATATGTATGATGTGCTATGGAGAAAACGTCACCATGAAATTTCTTGAAAATTTGGCAGATAATGCATTTGGACATAGCTATTTAATGATGCAAATTTAAACAAATTAACCATGGGAAAATTTTGGGGTTACCCAGGCATACATCCTAAAGATCAAAATGCATCCCAAAATATTACACTTTACACTACCATCAATAAAATGAAGGGATTACTTTCACTTTGTAACGTACCACTTCTTAAAAAATATATCCTTATCTATAAGAGAATTTGTGGATCTTTTCTAAATTATGTTTTTCTTGTTCTCATAGAAATCTTTTTGTCGTTCATCGTCAGTGTACCAATATATATTGCATTATTGATTTTCTTTTAATCCCATGTTCATTTGTTCATCTTTTTCATATTTGTGCATGCAACATGACCTCATGTTGCACAGTTTCATTTGTCCGAGTGTACTAATAAAATCTTGTTATTAACAAGTGGTAGAATAACGGAGCCGGTGATAACCGACGATATGTTTATCAGCTCGGTAATTATTAGACAGCTATAAACGTTAAAATTTTATTTCTATAGTTTTCCAGGCGTGTAAAAAATCAAAATTATGTATTTAATATTGTTCACCAAATGTAATATAGCATATCATTTTAACTGTCTTATTATATTTCTTTAAAACTATAGGGTATCATGTGTCAAAGTAATTTGAGTCTTGGTGTGTTGTAATTATACATTTATTTCCTCTACATAAAATAATCAAACGGTATTCTAACTGCTTTAAAATCGCCTGCTATTCAAGCAATAGGGCAGTTTTATCTATAAGGTGTATATGGCCGACATCCTTCGTTACACATGAGTGTATCCGACATCGTATTACGACTTCGTCCTGAATAGACAAAATCGTTGCGAACTTTTAAGACATTTTATTACATTTGGATTTGTAATTAATTTTCGAACACTCTGTATTATGTTTCTCTCATCTATATAGGTGACAGAAGGAGAAATGTGTTCTTTTTAGTGAATGTGCCTCCGATATCCTACGATATTTTTACCTGTTACGAAAACATTGTTGAAGTGCTTGAGAGTTTGACAATATGCTTTTGAACGATGGACACATCATTGTTTAGCTGACATTTAGGGACATGTGACGCACTATCACATTTGATAGTATCCTTACAATAACTAATGGTAAAACATTTCCTTCAAGCGACAAAAATGGCTTCCAAAGTTAGGGTCCGACATCCTACGTTAAGACGTACATCCCCCCACGTTGTAGAAACATGTATATGATATAACAATTCCTAGTATATGTAGATGTCGAAGAGCTCTTCGTTGTTGATTTTCAAGTGACAAGCTTTCCTGTAGGACACCACTGTCATGACTTTGCTCTACTTGTAAGTGTACTGCGATACCAAGTCAGACAAGCTTCAGAATTGTTAGTCAGTTCTATAAGTGTTAACATGTATGAATCTTTTGGTAGATCTAAAAGATCTAAAAGACAGTGGTCTAGTCTGGCTATATATTCTTGTTGTGGAATATTATCTGACTCGTTAGAGGGCTGAGAAAATGCAACTTTTCATCATGAACATTGTTTACTTTTTGTTAACACGAGGGGTCGATTTCAGTTAAAAAAGAAACCGCACAAAATCTGAATTTTTAGGCGAATATTTTAAAGAATAAAATAACATCACATCACTAATTATTATAAAATAACAAATATTTACATAATAAAATAATGATACGCTTAATTAATAGTTTGTATTATAGACTGCTACAAAATAAATAATTGACATGATTAATTAATAAAATGCTATATAAATACACATATAATTAAGTAAGCACACATATTTTATTTTGTAAAATGCTACGTCAATGTACATATTAGAAGTAACTAAACACACTATTTTATTGTAATGAAATGCTACATAAATACACACATATTGTACATCCACACCGCATCACATAATGCATAAATAAACATATAATTAAGTAACCAAACATATTTGATTTTAAAAAAATACTACATAAAGATACATATAATTAAATACGCACACAAATTTCATTTTTGTAAAATGCTACGTTAATACACATATAATTAAGTAACTAAATACAACATTTTATTGCAATGAAATGCTATATAGTACATCCATACCGTATCATTTAATGCATAAATACACATATAATGAAGTAATCAAGCATATTTGCTTTTTCATAAAATGCTACATAAATACAAATATAATCAAGTAAATAAACATATTTGATTGCCACGTAATAAAATGCTATATAAATACACATATATTGTACATCCACACCGATTATAATAGCAAAGACTTATACATATTTAAACATTTTCATATTTCGATACAATAGGTCTATTAACTATGATATACCTCTATGAAGTCAAAATCAGACACAATGTTTACACTGATTAACTCCCCCATCCCTTTTCGTATTTTATAGATATTGTCAACAATGTTGTCTTATTTGTATATTAAAATACAACTCACACTATTATAAATATAATTAGGTACACAGTTTGCTTAAAAAATAACATCGATATTTTCTGTAATAATTTTTTATGATAACATCAGATCACAATATCAAATAATAATGAATACGTACTTCAATGATAACCGGAATTGTACATACCTTTGTCGGTAATCGGTTCTAATTTTAAAGTTCTCACCTAATATAGATTACACATATTGACCTGTTGACTACGCTATCATGGCTCAATCCGCACTGAAGACTTGTGAGATATGTATGGGGGGTTCCGCTACGGATATTTGTCTTGACTGTGAACAGCTTTTTTGTATAAACTGCAAAACTTTACATAAACGACAAAAGGTTACTAAAAATCATGAGTTTCAAAGCGCTGAAAATGTCGTCCCGGAAGTAAAATTGAGATGTAATGAACACAAAGAGGACTGTGCTTTTGTTTGTGACGACTGTGATATTTCAATCTGCATTCGATGTGTCACTGGTAAACACTACGGCCATAAAGTGTCCAATATAAAGGAGTCTATTTCTAGCCTTAGAACAACCTTCATACAGGAAATGCGCACGAAACTGGATGTAATCCAAACAAACCAAAAGCAAGTGGAGACAGGTCTTACTACATTTGACCTCAGTGTTACATCTGTTATAAATGAAATAAAAGAAGAGGGTACAGAGATAAAAGCAATGGTTGACCGCCACATTGAGAAGATGATCGCAACATTGCGACAGAAGGCACAACATGAAAAAGAATCGCTTACGAAGATGTTGGTGGACTACAAGCAACAGCTGGTGAAAGCAAAGGAGATCGAAAAAAGGGAACATAAAACACAACAATCGAGAGATGATGCTTCTACGATTCAACATCTGAAGACATTAAATGATGAACTATCAAAGATGTCAGTTGTACCTTTACCTGATTTACCTCCTATTAAGTACAGCCACAAGAAAGTTACTGATTCTGATATTGATCGGCTAATTGGAACATACAGTCTCAGGTATGTACATGTCATTGAAATAATTACTATAAATTTATATTATGAATATTGGTTAATTGACATCATTAACAAATAGTTTAACATTTAATATATGTGATATGACTGATTCATGGCGTGATGTTAAACACCAGATCATCAGTGTTTATAAACACCTAGCATTACGGCAATAACAGTTGAGGGCACGAGCTTCATACGTTCGGACATTTTGTCAAATGCACAACCAATTTAGTAACAAATGGTGTTTAAAAAAAAAAAAAAAATATTCGTGTTTTATAATATAATATTACAAGATTGATGGAAAAATGAATTACACAAATAATACAAAACATTGCATGAAATCAAATATACAGAAGATAAAATGTAAATGAAAACATTAATTAGGAAAAAGACTACAAGTGTGTTTGATGTTACATGTTAGTTGAACCAAGTCAATCAATTGTATATATATAACATAACTGACCTACAACGGACACAACACTGAATTATTTTCCTTTTTTTCGTTTATTCCTTACGGAGGAAGTGTTTGCAATTTTCTTATCCCAAAATGTTCTTCATCCTGTATGGACCTCTCGTGCCGCTTATGGTTGTATTCAATTATTTTGAAGTATTTGCACAACTCCTGCATTCTGGTAGCTTGATAAAAGGATATGGCGACTGCATGGTAAATTAGGGCTTGCATTTGATATCACTCATATGACCATTCGTACGTTTATTAAACGGCTGTACTGTTGCATCGACGCATTCAAAAGGTTAATTGTGTCGTTAGACTTGAAGTTGAAATTGTAAAAAATGGTATATTCTTCCCCATTGACCATGCTGTAAAACTTCGTTGTGTTGTTAGACTTGAAGCTGACATTGTAAAACTTAGTATATTCTTCCCATTGACCTTGCTGTATAGCTTCTCTGTGTTGTTAGACCTGAAGTTGACATAATAAAAACAGGTGGTATATTCTTCCACACTGACCTTGCTGTATAACTTCTCTTTGTTGTTAGACTTGGAGTTAACATTGTAAAAGATCGTATATTCTTCCCCACTGACTCTGCTGTAGAATTTATCTGTATTGTTAGATTTGAAGTTGACATTGCAAAAGATGGTATATTCTTCCTCATTGACCTTGCTGTAGAACTTCTCTGTGTTGTTAGACTTGAAGCTGACATTATAGATTATGGTATATTCTTCCCCATTGACCTTGATGTATAACTTCTCTGTGTTGTTAGACTTTAGGTTGACATTGTAGAATATGGTATATTCTTCCCCGCTGACTTTACTGTAGAACTTCTCTGTATTGTTTCCATCCTTAAACCCGTTGCATTTCCTAATCCCTTCTTTGCTTGTAGATATTTAAACTCTCACCAAGAGGCTTTTAAAACCTTTGGGTTTTCTAAAGGCCACCCCCGATGGTTCAGGGAAGATTTTATGTTGACGGATGGTTACATTGTTTAAGCGAATGGTGGTCAAGAACAAACGGAACTCGTGTGTTCACTTTCTTTTTATTGTATACCCGAATTGATTTTCTAGAAACTAAATCGCCATTACGGAAACCCCTTTTGATGTTTTATTTGCTGTATCCCCTCTGTTTAAGCTGATACTACAGTTCACTATGCCTTGTCTTGGTTTTTCTCGTCTGTTGAGTAAATGTATTTCACTCAGACAGCCTGGATGTAGGGGATGGTTTTGCTGCGGTGTCTGGGATGACAGCTTTGTGGTGAGAGATATTTATATTTAATAATTAGTTTACGGATTATATCTGATGACATTTCTCCATTTAGTACAGTGAAAGTTGTGTCCACAAAAGATATAAGGTTTTATATATGTGTCCCTCCATTTCATGTCAACGTTGTATATAAATCTACACCAGGAGAGAGCTTGGTTTGGGGAGGATTCAAGATTTTCTTCAGTGTTCCTCCATTTCATGTCAATGTCGTATATAAATCTACACCAGAAGATGGTTAAGGGAGGATTCTATAATTTATTTCTAGGACCGAATGGCATAGAATAAATGATATTCCTCAAAACATGTAGGTGATGATATTTTTGTCACTATTAGTGTTTTGGTTGCTTAATTTATAGATATCACATAAGCAAGTAATAATAACAAACTATGCGATATACTACACAATAATTGAAATTGCTGAATTGTTAGACACTATCTTTCTTTATTTGCAGTACAACACAGACCGAAACAGTTGACAGAACACCTGCCAGGTAAGATTAGTTATACAATATATTAATACTAATTCATGTATTAGGATTTGCTTGATAGAAGGTTGAAATAAACATCGAAGCTACTGAACCGATGATTCCTAGGGGTTGATGTTGACGGTGACATCATGACTTATAAATAGTTAACGTGTTATCTGCTACAGATGACCGTTCCGCTTTTCGAAGTCACAATCTCGCTCTTCGTTCATCGTCCAAAAATTATGTACAAATTTTAAATAAAACACGATGGGCTGCACTATTGAAGCAGAAATAATTCATCCATTTGGAATACCCAGGTCTACCCCATGGTTTTAGTAGTGTTTGTATTGCTCATTCATTAGTTTAGTGTGTGTTGTGTTATGGACTATTCTGTGTGGTGTATTTGTCCACTTTCGTCTGGACATTGAACTGTCTGTCATTCGAAGTGAGTATTTCTATTACCTTGTAGTATCTGTTTTACTTATAGTACTGTACGACTGTGGAATGTATGTGTAGATGGATGTAGACTTAATTTACCCAAAAGGCAACTGAAAATGGTCAAAATGTTAGTTTGTAATATTAACCTTTCATCGGCCCAACATGTTAACTTCTATATTAAAAGATTTGAAATAAATCAATTAATACCAGTCCCGCATTCTCTTGTACAAGTTCACTGTACCTGTAAGCCATCATTTGCAACAAGCTAGATTCTAATAGTAAGACCTATTCTATCTCAGAAAAATGAAACGTTTCCAATAGGAATTGATATCATGCCTCTCGGATTTTAAGTCAATGCTCTACCGTCCAAGATAAATGAATCCCTCCTAGTCTAGGGTAGTTAGCGGGTAGTGCCTATAAACCTACTGCAGCTCCCATAACCTTAGGTAGAGGATCATATACGTAATAACAGGTATGAGTTATAGGAGAAATATTATACCATTATAGTGGTAACAGTAAGAAGGTTATATAATAATAATTCTAATATGACCTCCTTCTTTCACTTTGTTAACAAACGAGCGAGTTATCCATTCGGTATAATCTAATTAGCACGTTCGCCGGTGAATGTGACTGACTCTACCATTGGTAGCATAACTTGTAACCGGAATAATTCCGGTAGAGAACGCAGTATTATTAGAGTTACATACATTGTGTGCGACATTTTCAGCAACCGAAAATATAAATTACCGTCTTACAAACGAAGTGTACTACCATATTTGTACTCTGAGACATATCAGAATCGAAATAAATCTTTGANATTTGTATTATGAATATTGATTAATTGACATCATTAATAAATAGTTTAACATTTAATATATGTGATATGATTGATTCATGGAGTGATGTTAAACACCAGATCATCAGTGTTTATAAACACCTTGCATTACGGCAATAACAGTTGAGGGCACGAGCTTCATACGTTCGGACTTTTTGTCAAATGCACAACCAATTTAGTAACACATAGTGTTTTAAAATGAAAAAAAAATATTCGTGTTTTATAATATAATATTACAAGATTGATGGAAAAATGAATTACACAAATAATACAAAACATTACATGAAATCAAATATACAGAAGATAAAATGTAAATGATAACATTAATTAGGAAAAAGACTACACATATGTTTGATGTTACATGTTAGTTAAAACAAGTCAGTCAATTGTATATATATAACATACCTGACTTACAACTGACACAACACTGAATTATTTTCCCTTTTCTCGTTTATTCCTTACGGAGGAAGTGTTTGCAATTTTCTTATCCCAAAACATTCTTTATCCTGTCTGGACCTCTCGTACCACTTAGGCTTGTATTCAATTATTTTGAAGTATTTGCACAACTCCTGCATTCTGGTAGCTTGATAAAAGGTTATGGCAACTGCATGGTAAATTATGGCTTGCATTTGATATCACTCATATGACCATTCGTACGTTTATTAAACGGCTGTACTGTTGCATCGACGTATTGGATACCGCATTTAAAAAGGTTAATTGTGTTGTTAGACTTGAAGTTGAAATTGTAAAAAATTGTATATTCTTCCCCATTGACCTTGCTGTAAAACTTCGTTGTGTTGTTAGACTTGAAGCTGACATTGTAAAACTTGGTATATTCTTCCCATTGACCTTGCTGTATAGCTTCTCTGTGTTGTTAGACCTGAAGTTGACATAATAAAAAAGGTGGTATATTCTTCCCCGCTGACCTTGCTGTATAACTTCTCTTTGTTGTTAGACTTGGAGTTAACATTGTAAAAGATCGTATATTCTTTCCCACTGACTCTGCTGTATAATTTATCTGTGTTGTTAGATTTGAAGTTGACATTGCAAAAGATGGTATATTCTTCCTCATTGACCTTGCTGTAGAACTTCTCTGTGTTGTTAGACTTGAAGCTGACATCATAGATTATAGTATATTCTTCCCCATTGACCTTGCTGTAGAACTTCTCTGTGTTGTTAGACTTGAGGTTGACATTGTAGAATATGGTATATTCTTCCCCACTGACTCTACTGTAGAACTTCTCTGTATTGTTTCCATCCTTAAACCCGTTGCATTTCCTAATCCCTTCTTTGCTTGTAGATATTTAAACTCTCACCAAGAGGCTTTTAAAACCTTTGGGTTTTCTAAAGGCCACCCCCGATGGTTCAGGGAAGATTTTATGTTGACGGATGGTTACATTGCTTAAGCGAATGGTGGTCAAGAACAAACGGAACTCGTGTGTTCACTTTCTTTTAATTGTATGCCTGAATTGATTTTCTAGAAACTAAATCGACATCACAGAAACCCCTTTAGATGCTTTATTTGCTGTATCCCCTCTGTTTAAGCTGATACTACAGCTCACTAAGCCTTGTCTTGGTTTTTCTCGTCTGTTGAGTAAATGTATTTCACTCAGACAGACTGGATGTAGGGGATGGTTTTGCTGCGGTGTTTGGGATGACAGCTTTGTGGTGATAGATATTTATATTTGTTAATTAGTTTACGGATTATATCTGATGACATTTCCCCATTTAGTACAGTGGAAGTTGTGTCCACAAAAGATATAAGGTTTTAGATATGTGTCCCTCCATTTCATGTCAACGTTGTATATAAATCTGCACCAGGAGAGAGCTTGGTTTGGGGAGGATTCAAGATTTTCTTCAGTGTTCCTCCATTTCATGTCAATGTCGTATATGAATCTACACCAGAAGATGGTTAAGGGAGGATTCTATAATTTATTTCTAGGACCGAACGGCATAGAATGAATGGTATTCCTCAAAACATGTAGGTGATGATATTTTTGTCACTATTAGTGTTTTGGTTGCTTAATTTATAGATATCACATAAGCAAGTAATAATAACAAACTATGCGATATACTACACAATAATTGAAATTGCTGAATTGTTAGACACTGTCTCTCTTTATTTGCAGTACAACACAGACCAAAAAAGCTAACAGAACACCTGCTAGGTAAGATTAGTTATACAATATATTAATACTAACTCATGTATTGGGATTTACTTGAGAGAAGGTTGAAATAAACATTGAAGCTACTGAACCGATGATTCCTAGGGGTTGATGTTGACGGTGACATCATGACTTATAAATAGTTTACCGTTGCGTGTTATCTGCTACAGACGACCGTTCCGCTTTTCGAAGTCACAATCTCGCTCTTCGTTCATCGTCCAAAAATTATGTACATATTTTAGATAACACACGATGGGCTGCACTATTGAAGCAGAAATAATTCATCCATTTGGAATACCCAGGTCTACCCCATGGTTTTAGTAGTGTTTGTATTGCTCATTCATTAGTTTAGTGTGTGTTGTGTTATGGATTATTCTGTGTGGTGTATTTGTCCACTTTCGTCTGGACATTGAACTGTCTGTTATTCGAAGTGAGTATTTCTATTACCTTGTTGTATCTGTTTTTCTTATAGTACTGTACGACTGTGGAATGTATGTGTAGATGGATACAGACTTAATTTATCCAAAAGGCAACTGAAAATGGTCAAAATGTTAGTTTGTAATATTAACCTTTCAGCGGTTGACTAGACCAACATGTTAACTTCTATATTAACAGATTTGAAATAAATCAATTAATACCAGTCCCGCATTCTCTTGTACAAGTTCACTGTACCTGTAAGCCATCATTTGCAATAAGCTAGATTCTAATAGTATGACCTATTCTATCTCAGAAAAATGAAACGTTTCCAATAGGAATTGATATCATGCCTCTCGGATTGTAAGTCAATGCTCTACCGTCCAAGATAAATGAATCCCTCCTAGTCTAGGGTAGTTAGCGGGTAGTGCCTATAAACCTACTGCAGCTCCTATAACCTTAGGTAGAGGATCATATACGTAATAACGGGTAGGAGTTAAAGGAGAAATATTATACCATTATAGCGGTAACAGTAAGAAGGTTATATAATAATAATTCTAATATGACCTCCTTCTTTCACTTTGTTAACAAACGAGCGAGTTATCCATTCGGTATAATCTCATTAGCACGTTCGCCGGTGAATGTGACTGACTCTACCATTGGTAGCATAACTTGTAACCGGAATAATTCCGATAGAGAACGCAGTATTATTAGAGTTATATACATTGTGTGCGACATTTTCAGCAACCGAAAATATAAATTACCGTCTTACAAACGAAGTGTACTACCATATTTGTACTCTGAGACATATCAGAATCAAAATAAATCTTTGAAGGCAAACTGTGTTTTGAGATTTAACATGGATTGGCGGATATTAGTAAATTGTTTCCCTCGCTCCTGGATCGTGATAAAATACTAATATCCGCCAATCCATGCTGAAACTCCAAACACATTCTGGCTTCCATGATTTATTTCTTAATTCTAATTGTACTATATAAATGTGTGGAGTTATAGGAGAAATATTTATAACATTATAGTGGTAACAGTAAGAAGGATGTGTAATAATAATTATAATTGTATTATATAAATGTGTGGAGTTATAGGAGAAATATCTATAATATTATAGTGGTAACAGTAAGAAGGATGTGTAATAGTAATTATAATTGTATTATATAAATGTGTGGAGGTATAGGAGAAATATTTATAACATTATAGTGGTAACAGTAAGAAGGATGTATAATAATAATTATAATTGTATTATATAAATGTGTGGAGTTATAGGAGAAATATTTATAACATTATAGTGGTAATAGGAAGAAGGATGTCAAAATTATATTCGTTTGATTTAAGACCAGTACATCATCAGTATATATTATTTCACTTACAGATCAACCCCACAGAGAGGAGGACTAGAACATAGATACTTACACAGATGTGAAAAATGTGGGTTAGTTTTATATATATTATATTTCATATTAGAGTTTATATATTACCGTCTGTTGATTACCCTTTAGTAAAGCATCTCATGAACATCTCGTGTTTGCGAGTCCCCTCATCTAATTCTACAGTATATCAAGTTAGAGAGTTCCCTCGTCTAATATTAGATATTATTATACGCTTGATTTCCCTCAAACAACAGTAAAGCATCACATGTTTGAGAATTCCGTCATCCAAAAGCAAAGTTCCTTATGTTTGGGAATTTCCTCATGACATCTCAACAGCACATCATGCTCGAGAGTTCAAATATAAAATAGACAAAACTGTGTTGCCACGCACATTTGATCTCCCACAGAAAATTTGAGATAGCTTAAATAATAAACGTTAGATAAAATCGAAGGAGTAATCAAACATGGACAATCCAGAGAAACTGGTTACATTGGAGGGGGTAATCAAATATGGACAATGCATAGAAACTGGTTACATTGGAAGGGGTAATCAAGCATGGACAATCCAGATAAACTGGTTACATTGGAAGGGGTAATCAAGCATGAACAATACAGAGAAATTGGTTACATTGGAAGTGGTAATCAAACATGGACAATCCAGAGAAACTGGTTACATTGGAAGGGGTAATCCAGCATGAACAATCCAGAGAAACTGGTTACATTGGAAGCACATAAAAAGACGAAGACAAACAAAGCAAAAAACAAAATACAATAGTGGATACCACTATAAGTAAACAAACACAAATAACGTAAATAAAATATGCGCCTTCCTACAACTAGAGGTAAAGATGAACTGAACATCGTATCCTAGCGGAACTCATAACGGACATCACAACACGGAGCTCAGAACGTTGAGACACATAATTAGTGTTGGTTATATCCTTAGTTCTAAAAAGACAATAGTTAATAAATATAGCATAATCAGGAGGACAGAACGATTGAAGTCCTTACTTAGTAATATACTGACGTATATACTTATCAATATTTCATGTACATATACATTGTATTAAAAAGTTAAAACTATATATCACTGTAACCCTAGTAATATTTCCCTTTCTGTCGTTATATTTTCTATTCAGCTACAAATCAGTAATGAACGTTCTAGATATTTTTAATTAATCATCCAAATAAATAAATATTTGTCACTACGAGTTTTAAATTTGATTTCATATAAGACAAGCTTGAAGATATCAAATGCTGATTCAAAAGCCGTAAATTGAAGACGGGCAGACAACTCAATGACAATAAGATACGACCGTCATACTTCCTGATTTAAATGTGGTTCTTTGATCTTGTGTACTATCTAATACTTATGATAACGCTGTCTGCTCAGTAATATGTGAGGATTGGCATTTTACTCACATGTAAAACACATTTTCGTGACCGCATTATTTTCCATAGACGGGAGGTATCGGCCAACACAATTTGTCTAACCTCACCACTTTTTTTAAGTTCTTCTACCAACCAGGAAAGTTGGCTGTCATGTATTTGTGTGCTAGGGGTTTCACTTTTCATCTTTCCATGATTTTGATATTTGATATTGTAATTGCTCCGACAGTGTGGTATGTTTTTTTTTTTTTTTTTGTTATCTATATAATAGTTAAGTCCATCGCCTCTATTTTTTATTAATATATCTAATATTTTACATCTGCTGACAACTTCAATGACACTAAGATTTAATATATTTATGTAAACAAATAGATAATAGGAAGCTAAAACTACTCTGCCTACCTAGTAATATAATAGAGCTGGACATTTCTCACATTTAGAACGTACTTACATGATCTAATTTCTTCACTACGAGTGGATGTTAGGATCTCTATTACTATATTAACCCGGCACTTCTTATTGGAGTGCTTCTAACAAAGCCGAACAATGTGCACTCTCAAATGTGTATATGTGTTTGAGGTGTAGTATCTGTTTCTTGCGATTTTATATTGAATTTTGAAATGTTACCAAAGTGTTTTATTTTTTTGTTGATATTGTTAAACACTATCAGGGGCGTAGCTACAAGAACGCAAACACTCACATGGGTACACATTACTTAAACAAGTACATTTTGATTTTCTATTTTAAGATTTTTCATTAAAGTCATTTAAATATTTGTTTGTATTTAGTCTTTAATATGTCTTCGATAATTAAAAAAAACAAATTGACGGTGTAGACATAACACCGCTGAGAGTGACCACAACGTACAGGAACATCTTTTATAATACAGGGACGGGGAAAGGATATATTTTCTGCAATATATCGTATCATGAAGGAAATGTATTATCTAGATCATCTCGGCTGCATACTACTACAATTGTACTAACTGTAGTCAATTAATTATTTAATCATCCGTGCTACTACTGTAGCACATCTTGTATCGCAACATAATTGATTTACACGCGTGCATGCTGTGGTGTTTCTAATTCAGATGAGGAAAAGGACTTGTCGATAATTATAGTCACACATTGAAAATGATATGACTGACCAATAGACATAGATCGTTGTTTCTGACAGATTTCTAGGTTGATCCATAGTCCTATACAGAGAGTTCTAACGACGGTCTATTCCCATTGATCAGTAACGGTATTTCTTTGTGTGGCCTCATATATCGATATCACCGAAAACGTAGAGATGGAAATTGATAATGTTGTGACACTAAAGATGGTACAATAGTAACACGGAGAAGATAATCATTGATTACAGCATTGTTAGTTTGGATCCTACTGATTATCTCCAAAATATCACACTTTATATGACTTTTTTGTATGTGTGTTTTATAGACGAAATATAAATTCACATATGGCATTATGATGGTTGATGATTGTTCTGCTTATCAGAACCAAAAGAATACAACTCGCGGGAGAGTATGCTCATTCAAATGACAGATCCTCAATTTGATCAAATTCGACCTAAAAGTAACCTAACAACACACCATTGAAACTTTGCAGTCGTTTCTGGATATTAATAGCTTCAATATCAATCACTCGCTACATTTAGAAACTTTAAACTATTGATACTTAAATTGTGATGAGGCACTTTTAGGTGTAAGTGGGATATTAAATTCGTGAAACATATCCTAATAAATAATAGACATATGTTTGGTCACGAGCTTTCGAGAGAGATGATCTATATATCCGGAACTCCACCTTACTTCAGCATCCCACAGACCGTTCGTCGCTAATTACATGTGCGCACACATCATCTAAACGCTTGGTACGTCCCCTGACTATATTAATTTAATATTAATCTTGGTTTAAATCCTTAGGCATTGACAATGGACAATACTATAACATTCCTAGACATATAAGACTGAAAAATGTAAAGTAGTCGATGACGAGGCACATTTCTTTTTACATTGTGCAATTAATGACAGATTAAGAACAGCTTTTCTCGATGACTTTCTATATCGGTCTAGAATTAATATATTAAATGATATTCTTAATCCTACTTCTTCATAACAATTGAAATCCTGAGGCTCCTTTATTAAATGGTCTCTGGAACTGAGGACATGGGGCACTTGATTACATTTGGTATATTGTGGAACAAACTTTTTGTTTGTTTGTGTATGATGATTGTTGTTTGTGTATGTGTTTGATTCATTTTGTGTTTGTTTGTAGACTTTGACTCTATATTGGGTGTAGATTGTGCTAATAAAAAGTTATATAATTATTTTACCTAAATCAATCACTAGTGTCCACAATATACCCACTACTCCCGGATTCATCGAAATAAAAGGTGTATTTTGCTTTGTTTTTATTTGTTTTTTTGTTGTTTTGTCTGTACACTGCATTAAAATGGGTTGTTTTGTCTTGGTTTGTTTATTTTATTTCTAGCTTACTGTTGCTGTACACTGCATTAAAATGATAATATTCTTGGTGTAGTTCTTTACCTACATCAATAGCTAGTGTAAAGAGTATACCAGATACTCTCTAAATCGCCGGAATAAAATATTGTTTTATGTATCATGTATTATACAAACTTGTCAGTCCAGTTTAATGTGATAAAAACAGTATTACCTCCTGACATGTGCATACAACCTTGTCAGTGTAGTGTAAGGTGATAAATAAAGTATTACTTGCTGACATGTATATACAACATTGTCAGTGTAGTGTAAGGATAAATAAGGCATTACCTGCTGACATCTATATACAACCTTGTCAGTGTAGTGTAAGGATAAAAAGTATTACCTCCTGACATGTATATACAACCTTGTCAGTGTAGTGTAAGGTGATAAATACAGTATTACATACTGATATGTATATACAACCATGTCAGTGTAGTGTTATGTGATAAATAAAGTATTACATACTGGTATGTATATTAAACCTTGCCAGAGTAGTGTGAGATGATAAATAAAGTATTACATCCTGACATGTATATACAACGTTGTCAATGTAGTATGAGGTGATAAATAAAGTATTACCTCCTGACATGTATATACAACCTTGTCAGTGTAGTGCAAGGTGAAAATTAAAGTATTACCTCCTGACATGTATAAACAACGTTGTCAGTGGATTGTAAGGTGATAAATAAAGTATTACCTCCTAACTGGTATATACAACCTTGTCAGTGTAGTGTAAGATGATAAAGTATTACCTTCGGACAGGTATATGCAACCTTGTCAGTGTAGTGTAAGGTGATAAATAAAGTATTACCTCCTGACATGCATATACAACCTTGTCAGTGTAGTGTAAGGTGATAAATAAAGTATTACATCCTGACATGTCTATGCAACATTGTCAGTGTAGTGTAAGGTGATAAATAAAGTATTACTTCTTGACATGTATATACAATCTTGTCAGTGTTGTGTAATGTGAAAAATAAAATATTACCTCCTGACATGTATATACAACATTGTCAGTGTAAGGTGATTAATAAAGTATTACCTCCTGATACATGTATATACAATCTTGTCAGTGTAATGTAATGTGATAAATAAAGTATTACCTCCTGACATGTATATACAACCTTGTCAGTGAAGTGTAAGATGAATAAAGTACTTCGTCCCTGGGATATTTTAGTAGCATATTATAGTTACCATCTAGATATTGTGCTTAATAAATATCATATGGACCCCCACTAACTTGTGAAAACTGACTTAAATGTAAACATTATATATTACAATCATTAGTAAGAACAAAGTATTCCAACTCTTGCTCTCTAATTTTTAATTTATGTTCTTTTATTTTGTAGATATGAACATGTCTATCAAAGTAATACGTAAGTTTATTATCAGACACTACTATGCACAAGTCTATAAAGGTGGACACAATAAGTCTTATGAATTTAATTAATTTTACTATAATGACATAACTAACATGGCTTTACAATGTTTAAATATTACTATGATAACTTAACTAACATAATATTACAATGCTTGAACATTACTATGATAACTTAACTAACATAGCATTACTATGCTTAAGCATTACTATGATAACTTAACTAACATTGCATTACAATGTTTAAACATTATTATGATAACATAACTAACATTGCATTATAATGTTTAAACATTACTGTGATAACTTAACTAACATTGCATTACAATGCTTAAACATTAATATTATACTTTTACAGTATTTTCACTATATAAATTAACAGTCATAGATTTGCTAATTTCCCCTAAAAGACTATTTTCCCGGAAGTGAACTATTTCCCTAAGACTATTTCCCTATTTCCGTATCCGCAATTTTGCACGTTCATATTTCCCGGTTTTTTAATTCTTGAAATTATTGAAAGTTTCAGTTGTTATGGTTGTTGAATTTGTTTAATTTTACTGGTAAAACATATATTTGTTGTTTATTTCATTACACTTTATTTAGTGCCAAGTGATAAAAATCTGAAGTGACACAACTGTAAACACAATATTGAGGTAATATGCCTTATTTTGCTGTTTTTCATCAGTATGAGTTTAATAACCTAAAAATAATCATATCACAGAGACAAAAGCCTTTTATTGTTGTTCTTCAATTGGTAAAGTATAATAAAACAGCTGTGATTGTACTCAACCGGTACTCAACCGGTTATTTCGGGAAGTAGCAAGATTATTGTCCCCATCAACACAAACTATTTCCCTCCGCTTCTCGTCGGGAAATAGTTTGTGTTTCGGGGGACAATAAACTTGCTACTTCCCTCACAACCGTCTTTAACTGTATGCTATTAGCACTTAACTAACATAGTATTAATATGTTTAAACATTACTATGATGACTTAACTAACATAGCATTAATATGTGTAAACATTACTATGATAACTTTACTAACATAATATTACTATGATAACATTGCTATGCTAACTTAAGAATTACTGTAATATCTACGTTTTCATTATTTATATAACATTACTATGATACATATATTAACACCTTCTGTACTTGACGTTCATTATTTTGCGGTGATTTGCAATCTATATACATATATGTCTTACATATATTATGCAGTTATTGGTGATCCATTCATATAGTGCGATCAATGCTTATCATCACTAAAGTTGTTAGCACGAACCCCACTCCTGAAATATTGTTACAATTGTAGTTAAACACCATGACGATAATGCCAATACCATTTATTTAATAGACTACAATCCAAAATAAACACTCGTAGTTCTACTTTGTCTTGCTAACTTAGAACATGATAATAGACAAGTTGGCAATAACGAAGCTGCATAGGCTTCTAAAAGTATTGATACATCATAGCACAGACAATCACCACCAATGGATGTATTGAAGTGCAAAATGTACGACCCAATCATATATTTTAAAATTTTAAAAGTCGATCTATTCCAGCCACACGTCTGTATATATATTTATTTACATAGGACATTGCTTAAATAATTCGCGTCTGTGTCCACAAATCTGGTTCAGTTGTCTGTGTTTATATCAATGTTACACCAGTAAAGAGAGTCATGATTACACGATCTGTTCTTAAAGTAACAACAATCAAAATCAACTTAAAGAGAGTCATTATTGCACGCTCTGTTCTAAAAGTAACAAAAATCAAAATCAACTTAAAGAGAGTCATTATTACACGTTCTGTTCTAAAAGTAACAAAAATCAAAATCAACTCACCAAACATTAACAGAACTTGTGTCTTCAAACTCAGCTGCAAAACAAATGTATTAACATTGATTAATTATTTAGTGACTTTCACATGTTTGATAAATATATATACAATGTGCTAAATTTGATGAGTTAGATAGCTGTCAAATTATAATATTAAATATGTACAATCTACACACGCTTAGACACAAAAGTTATATCCTATGTCTATCTTTATATTTTTCTGACGAGACAAGGTAACACTGTGACTATTGAAGTTATATTTTATATAGCGGATGTGGCTGACTGGTCTAGGCGCTGGATATAAGGCTAAGTGTTTGGTGCTACAGTGTATCAATTATGTGACTTCAAATCCCATCGAGGGAAGAACAAACATTTGTTAGCTCAAAGATCTAATTTGTTTAATTTCAGACGTATATGCTCTCATACCGTTCTAATAGTTAACACAATGACTATGATATGTCGGCTTGATTTCTCTACAATGCAGTCCTAATAGTTAGCGCATTATATGATAGGTCTGTTTGATTTGTCTACAATGCTGTTCTAATAGTTAATACAGTATATATGAAAGGTCTATTTGATTATTCTAGAATACGTAGTAATAGTAGACAGAGTGACTATGATAGGTATGCTTGATTTGTCTCCAATACCGTTCTAATAGTTAACACATTGGCTATAATAGATCTGTGTTATTTGTCTACAATGCAGTTCTAATAGTTAACACAGTGTCTATGACAGGTCTTATCGATTTGTCTACAATACCGTTCTAATAGTTAGCACAGTGTTTATGATAGTTCTTATTTGTTTGTCTACAATACCATTCTAGTAATTAACAAAGTGTTTATGATATCTCTGTTTGATTTGTCTACAATACCATTCTAATAGTTAAATCAGTGTTTATGATATGTCTGTTTGATTTGTCTACAATACCGTTCTAATAGTTAGCACAGTATCTATGATAGGTCTGTTTGATTTGTCTACAATACTGTTCTAATAGTTAACACAGTGTTTATGATAGTTCTTATTTGTTTGCCTACAATACCATTCTAGTAATTAACAAAGTGTTTATGATATCTCTGTTTGATTTGTCTACAATACCATTCTAATAGTTAAATCAGTGTTTATGATATGTCTGTTTGATTTGTCTACAATGCCGTTATTATAGTTAAAACAGTGTCTATGATAGGTCTGTTTGATTTGTCTACAATACCGTTCTAATAGTTAGCGCAGTGTCTATGATAGGTCTGTTTGATTTGTCTACAATACTGTTCTAATAGTTAACACAGTGTCTATGATAGGTCTGTTTTATTTGTTTACAATACTGTTCTAAAAGCTAATACAGTGTATGTGATAGATCTGTTTGATTTGTCTACAATACCATTCTAATAGTTAAAACAGTGTCTATGATATGTATTCTTGATATTTCTATCATACCGTGCTAATTGTTAACACAATGACTATGATAGATCGGCTTGATTTGTCTACAATGCAGTTCTAATAGTTAACACAGTGTCTATGACAGGTCTTATCGATTTGTCTAGAATACCGTTCTAATAGTTAACACAGTGTTTATGATAGTTCTTATTTGTTTGTCTACAATACCATTCTAGTAATTAACAAAGTGTTGATGATATGTCTGTTTGATTTGTCTACAATACCGTTATAATAGTTAAAACAGTGTCTATGATAGGTCTGTTTGATTTGTCTACAACACCGTTCTAATAGTTAGCACAGTGTCTATGATAGGTCTGTTTGATTTGTCTACAATACTGTTCTAATAGTTAAATCAGTGTTTATGATATGTCTGTTTGATTTGTCTACAATGCCGTTATAATAGTTAAAACAGTGTCTATGATAGGTCTGTTTGATTTGTCTACAACACCGTTCTAATAGTTAGCACAGTGTCTATGATAGGTCTGTTTGATTTGTCTACAATACTGTTCTAATAGTTAA
>MJUT01004096.1:31693-45387 GCA_002080005.1 Gigantidas platifrons | reverse complement strand
AATACCGTTCTAATAGTTAACACAGTGTTTATGATAGTTCTTATTTGTTTGTCTACAATACCATTCTAGTAATTAACAAAGTGTTGATGATATGTCTGTTTGATTTGTCTACAATACCGTTATAATAGTTAAAACAGTGTCTATGATAGGTCTGTTTGATTTGTCTACAACACCGTTCTAATAGTTAGCACAGTGTCTATGATAGGTCTGTTTGATTTGTCTACAATACTGTTCTAATAGTTAACACAGTGTCTATGAAAGGTATGTTTGATTTGTCTACAATACTGTTCTAATAGCTAATACAGTGTATGTGATAGGTGTGTTTGATTTGTCTACAATACCATTATAATAGTTAAAACAGTGTCTATGATATGTATACTTGATATTTCTATCATACCGTGCTAATTGTTAACACAATGACTATGAGAGATCGGCTTGATTTGTCTACAATGCAGTTCTAATAGTTAACACACTGTTTATGATAGATATGTTTGATTTGTCTACAATACCGTTCTAATAGTTAACACAGTGACTATGATAGGTATGCTTGAATTGTCTATCATACCGTTCTAGTAGTTAACACAGTGTCTATGATAGATCGGTGTGATTCGTCTACAATACCATTCTCAAAGTTAACAGAGTTTCTATGATAGGTATGCTTGAATTTTCTAGCATACCGTTATAATAGTTAACGCAATCCTTACTATAGGTCTGTTTGATTTGTCTACAATACCATTCTAAATATATTTATGTTATTATATCAACATTATAATGATGAATGGACGGTGAAATAATATACAATAATTCTAACGTGATGCCATGTTTTAATTAACGTACAGAAGTGTTACTGTTGGCTGTATAATGTAAAACAGATATAACATTACACAATCTGGTGAACCCTACATTAAATAGATGTTAACATTGATGAATATTGTATGATACGAATTGAAATATATCAATATAAATCGTTTATACTTGCATTGGTGAATATTGGTGAAGAGTATCCCCACTTAATTACGAATAGCGCTGTGGTAGATCAGGCCCAGCATCAGTTATCATGATAAGCCAGCATGCATTAACTGCTCTGTGTTTGTGTTATTTATCAATGAATTCCTTTCTTTGATTTTTCATTTATAATAGTATTAATAATACAAAAAATTATAAATTAGGGAAGTTGTGTATTACATGCTACCTGAACTGAAAAAAGGAATTAAGATCAAAGAGGGCACCTGTTTCTGTATACACATTTAAGGATAACACAATCTTAACAGTTGATAGAAATGATAAGTTCATATCTGAAATTATTGGTTCTTTAGTTTAACGGCATTGTATGATAAAGCAATTTTAAAAAGATATATTTAGATAAGTTTAGGTATTATGAATATTGCAAATTATTTTGGTGTTATGAAACTTTAAATCAAGTCATATTCCAAAACTGACTCGATTGTTATGTAGATGCACAGACGGACCTAAATCGATTTATATATGACAGTAATATATTTACTCTGCTTATTACTGTACATATCTTATAATTTACTTTCAATTAGGAATTTTGTTTAAATGGTGGAATAATGCATTATTTGAAATTGCTTTCGGCTTTTATCATATATAAATAGTATACAATAGACACATTCCAAATTCAAATTACAAGGCGCCAAAATATAAACTTCTCAGACATGTTTCGTAAAGCAATGATAAAAGCCGAGAACGACCGAAAGGCGGAAAGACATCAGGTGACCCACTTTCGCTTTTGCAGCCCACGATATGTTCTGTGGATTATCTGTCAGTATGGGGATGTAGATGGTAGGAAGGTATAAAAAACGGATGTCCCTTGAAGAAAAATCATTTCACTACACAAATCAGTCGGCGATTTGTGTCCTATCGACATTTTTTTGACAGGTGAAATAGCGGTTGAAGTGACAGGGGTAGTAGGAATGAGTCCGGCCTTGTGGTATTTTAGGTACATATCGAGCATAGTGTTGACTCTACACAAGCGCCTGTGCTCATATGCAGGAGACAGATCTGACACAGGTTCACCAGTTGAACATCTAGACGATACATTTACTGTGATTCTGTTTTATAAGTAGTATAAGTAGATCATTGTGGAACCTGATGTTTTGGTTTTTGGAATGGTATTTGTTTTGTCATCTACAATTAGTCGGGTTGGTGAAATTTCATTTCAATCAGATGGATTAAAAACATAAAAAAGTACAAAATCGCTATGTGGACTCGAAGCTAACTCCATCCATTGTATTGAAGTAACATTTATTCAAGATACCCATTTTCACTATTCAGATCGTCCACATTCTGTTGTATGCATAGTTCAAGTTATATGCTCCATCATCTAGGGAAGCTAATACAAATTTGATATTGGTGTATTTTGCCTATCCAGTATTAATTAATACTTATCATTGTCAGGTCTAAAGTTTTCAATGGTAATGGATGGCCAAGCTGGAGTTTTACATCCAAATTCCATATATTGTGGAACAGCACAGCACATTTTTGATATTTTGCATTTAAGTAAGACTAATATTCACTCTAAACACGTCACAGTCCCTTTCTCCTACATTAGATATACACAGAAGTAAGACTAACATTCACTCTAAACACGTCCCTTTCCCTACATTAGATATACACAGAAGTAAGACTAACATTCACTCTAAACACGTCCTTTTCCCTACATTAGATACACACAGAAGTAAGACTAACATTCACTCTAAACACGTCCCTTTCCCTACATTAGATACACACAGAAGTAAGACTAATATTCACTCTAAACACGTCCTTTTCCCAACATTAGATATACACAGAAGTAAGACTAACATTCAATCTAAACACGTCCCTTTCCCCTACATTAGATATACACAGAAGTAAGACTAACATTCAATCTAAACACGTCCCTTTCCCCTACATTAGATATACACAGAAGTAAGACTAATATTCACTCTAAACACGTCCCTTTCCCTACATTAGATATACACAGAAGTAAGACTAACATTCAATCTAAGCACGCCATTTCCCCCTACATTAGATATACACAGAAGTCGCATTCCTCTTCTTCTTTTGCTATGAACTCAAATTTTGTATCATTTGTTTTACTAAGTCTGTCACCCCCTTCAGATGAACAAGATGGACATTGTCTTTTAACAACAGACCACATTTGAAACACTTCCCTTCCCCCCTTTTTAGTCGTTTCCTACAAACATTGGTAGCTGCAATAAATAAAATACAAAAAAGTTAAAATACAAAAAAAAACATTTAAATTCAATAACATTTTTAAATGATAAATGTAATCCCTAATCTGTGATGACAGGCATCAATCTTGCAAATAAACATTCTAAGTAAACACTGTAAAGATTGCCATCTCAACATGTAATGTTAAATAATAAATATAATTACCATAAAGTGTATAAATATTAATTATGAACCGATATTAAAGAAATGATAGCTTGCAAAAAATAAAATATTTATTATATTGTTTGACTTCTATAAATCTCCAGAAAAAAATTCTTTAAAAATCCAGTTTACTAAAGCTCATTTTGGTATTTTTTTTTATTTCATGAAAACTTGCAATTGGTTCAATAAATGCTATTTATGATAAATTATCCCGGTTTTTTATCAATGAATCTTTGTAAAAGTTACATAATTCGTTGATAATTCTTTCATGTCATGCGGTTTTCTCTGGGTTATTCCATTGATTGGAATTTTTTCTTCCTAGACAAAAATCATTTCCACCCTTTTAAGTGATATTTTAACGATATTAAGGATTATATGGGTGTGCAAAGTATTTTTGGATTGTATTTACAATTAAATTGAAAAGAAACAACCTTCATCAAGAGTTGAAAAAATATATGTTAAAACGAGCTTTAATATCCCTTTAATTACATTTAATCATTCTTCTATTATTTGCTCCTCATTATGAAACCTCTGTAAGAGTATCATGTACATAACAATATGTAGAAAACATTTTAATTATTAACAAAAATACTGATAATTACTGGTACAAAAAGATTTATCCAGTGTAAATCTATTTAACTTAGATATAACGAGATGCTGCTGGTGGACCTGATCTACAGCAGTGCAATCTGTGTTACCAGTTAGGGGAAATAATTGACCAATTGTCCACATTAAATCTCCAGTTAACATACCGGTACATAAAGTATATAATATATACCGTCCTAATGGCAGAAACCCCTAAAGACCTAATGAAAAACAACTAAATATTTGTCATGATTATTGCTGGACTTGGAAATTAAAAGTACAAAATGTAAATATAGACAAAACTAAAATTGTATGCTTTACAAATGGAAGATTACCACAAAATTTACAATTTACATATAGCAACAGCGAAATTGAAATTGTGAAAGAATTCAATTATTTAGGTATATTGTTGAAAAAAACGGGAAACTTGAAAAGGGCAATTAAAACATTGGCTGAAAAAAGGACCAAAGCAATGTACGAAATTCTGAAAAGAGTAAAAGTCCACAATCTTTCTATATCATGTCAACTTTAATTATTTGATAAAGTGGTAAAACCTACATTACTTTATGGTTGTGAATTATGGGAATTAAGTAAATGATGTAATTGAGAGTACATTTGAAATATTGTAATCTTCTACTAAATCTCAAATTTTCAACTCCAAATTGTATGATTAATGGTGAATTGGGACGCTGCCTTCTTCATATAGATATAAACCAGCTGATGGTGTCATACTGGACTAAGCTTATAACAGGAAAACAGTCAACAATTTGCTCTTTCGTGCTCTGTTGTGCATCGTTTAATGTACCATTTACGTAATACACAGAATGCATTTTTGTCTTGTTTAAACAGTGCACAACCTATTTTGGATGAATGTGGTTTTTCGTATATTTGGAGGGGCCCGGGTGGCTCAATGAGTAAGGTAGTTGGATTAGCTAACAACTCATACAAGCCTATCGCCAATACGGTGTGGGTTAGCGCCTGGCTTTGTAAATTAGAAAAAAGGGTGCACTCGACTCGCAGCCGCAAGTGATAAATTTTACCAGTTACTTGCCCATGGTCGGTGGTTCTCTCCGAGTACTCCGGCTTCCTCCACCACTAAAACTGATCGCCATGATATAGCTGAAATATTGTTGAAAGTGGCGTTAAAACACCAAAAATCAAAATCAAAATCAAACCGTTCAAATAGTTAACACATTGCCCATGTTATGCCTGCTTGATTTGTCTACAATACCGTTCTCATAGTTCACAGATTTTCTATGATAGGTATGCTTGATTTGTCTCAATACTGTTCTAATAGTTAACACAGAGTCTATGATAGGTCTGTTTGATTTGTTTTCCATACCGTTCTAATAGCTAACATCGTGTCTGAGATAGGTCTGTTTGATTTGTTAGCAATACCGTTCTAATAATTAACACAGTGTTTATGATAGGTCTGTTTGATTTGTCTACAATACCGTTCTAATAATTAACACAGTGTATATGATAGGTCTGCTTGATTTGTCTACAATTCCGTTCTAATAGTTTACACAATGTCTATGATAGGTCTGGTTGATTAATTTATAAAGCCGTACTAATCGTTAACATAGTGTCTATGATAGGTCTGTTTGATATGTCTACAATGCCTTTCTAATAGTTACCGCAGTGACTAAGATAGGTATGTTTGATTTGTATATAATACCGTTCAATTATTTAACACAGTGTTTATGATAGATTGGTTTGATTTGTCTAATAGTGAACACAGTGGCTATGATAAGTCTGTTTGATGTATAAACTATACTGTTCTAATAGTGAACACGGTGTCTATTATAGGTATGTTTGATTTGTCTACAAAACCGTTCTAATAGTAAACACATTGCCTATGATAGGTGTGTTTGATTTGTCTACGATACCGTTCTAATAGTTGACAGAGTGACTATGATAGGTATGTTTGATTTGTATAGAATGCTGTTCTATTAGTTAACACAGTGTGTATGATAGATCGGCTTGATTTGTCTACAATGCCGTTTTCATAGTTAACAGAGTTTTTATGATAGGTTTGTTAGATTTGTCTACATTACAGTTCTAATAGTTAACTCAGTGTCTATTATAGGTCGGTTTGATTTATTAACACAGTGGATATGATATGATGTTTGATTTGCCCACAATATCGTTGTAATAGTTAACACAATGAATATGATTGGTCTGTTTGATTTGTTTACACTACCGTTCTAAAAGTTAACACAGTGTATATGATAAGTATGCTTGATTTATCTACAATACCGTTCTAATAGTGAACACAGTGTCTATTATAGGTCGGTTTGATTTGTTAACATAGTGGCTATGATATGTATGTTTGATTTGCCCACAATACCGTTCTAATAGTTTACACAATAACTATGATAGGTCGGTTTGATTTGTTTACAATATCGTTCTAAAAGTTAACACAATGTATATGATAAGTATGCTTGATTTATCTACAATACCGTTCTAATAGTAAGCACAGTCTCTATGATAGGTCTGTTTAATATGTCTACAATTCCGTTCTAATAGTTAACACAGTGTCTATGATAGGTCGGTTTGATTTGTCTACAATACCATTCTAATAGCTAACACAGTGTCTATGATAAGTATGCTTGATTTATCTACAATACCATTCTAATAGCTAACACAGTGTCTATGATAAGTATGCTTGATTTATCTACAATACCGTTCTAATAGTTGACACATTATCTATGACAGGTATGTGATGGGTTGTAATAGTAAAGAAAGTGTCTATCTCCGCTCTGTTTGATGAGTTTACAAAACCGTACTAGTCGTTAGGATAGTGTCTATGATAGGTCTGTTTGATTTGTTTACAACACCGTTATAATAGTTAACACCGTGTCAATGATAGGTATGTTTGATTTGTTTACAATACTGTTCTAATAGTTAACACAATGTCTATGAAAGGTCTGTTTGATTTGTCTACAATACCGTTCTAATAGTCAGCACAGTGTCTATAATAGGTCTGTTTGATTTGTTTACAATACCGTTCTAATATTTAACACCGTGTCTATGATAGGTCTGTTTGATTTGTTTACAATACCGTTCTAATAGTTAGCACAATGTTTATGATAGGTCTGTTTGATTTGTCTACAATACCGTTCTAAGGGTTACCACAGTGTTTATGACAGTTCTGTTTGATTTGTTTACAATACCGTTCTAATAGTTAACACGTGTGTATGAGAGGTATGTTTGATTTGTTTACAATACCATTCAAAAAGTTAACACAATGTATATGATAAGTATGCTTGATTTATCTGCAATACCGTTCTAATAGTAAACACAGTGTCTATGATAGGTGTGTTTGATTTGTTATCAATGCCGTAATAATAGTTAACACCGTGTCAATGATAGGTATGTTTGATTTGCTTACAATACCGTTCTAATAGTTTGCACAGTGTCTATGATAGGTCTGTTTGATTTGTCTACAATACCGTTCTAATAGTTAACACAGTGTCTATGATATGTCTGTTTGATAAGTTTTCAATAACGTTCTAATAGTTAACCCTGTGTTTATGATATATATGTTTGATTTGTCTACAATACCGTTCTAATAGTCAGCACAGTGTCTATAATAGGTCTGTTTGATTTGTTTACAATACCGTTCTAATATTTAGCACCGTGTTTATGATAGGTCTGTTTGATTTGTCTACAATACTGTTCTAAGGGTTAACGCAGTGTTTATGACAGATCTGTTTCATTTGTTTACAATACCGTTCTAATAGTTAACACAGTGTCTATGTTATTTCTGTTTGATTTGTTTACAATACCGTTCTAATAGTTAGCACAGTGTCTATGATAGGTCTGTTTGATTTGCCTACAATACCGTTCTAATAGTTAACACAGTGTCTATGATAGGTCTGTTTGATTTGTCTACAATACCGTTCTAATAGCTAACACAGTGTCTATGATAGGTCTGTTTGATAAGTTTTCAATAACGTTCTAATAGTTAACCCTGTGTTTATGATATATATGTTTGATTTGTCTACAATACCGTTTTAATAGTCAGCACAGTGTATATACTAGGTCTGTTAGATTTGTTTACAAAACCGTTCTAATATGTAACACCGTGTCTATGATAGGTCTGTTTGATTTGTTTACAATACCTTTCTAAAAGTTAGCACAGCGTTTATGATAGGTATGTTTGATTTGTCTACAATACCGTTCTAAGGGTTAACGCAGTGTTTAGGACAGGTCTGTTTCATTTGTTTACAATACCGTTCTAATAGTTAACACAATGACTATGATAGGTCGGTTTGATTTGTTTACAATACCATTCAAAAAGTTAACACAATGTATATGATAAGTATGCTTGATTTATCTACAATACCGTTCTAATACCGGTAGTTAACAGAGTGTCTATGATAGATCTGTTTGATTTGTGTACAATACCGTTCCAATAGTAAGCACAGTCTCTATGATAGGTCTGTTTAATATGTCTACAATTCCGTTCTGATAGTTAACACAGTGTCTATGATAGGTCGGTTTGATTTGTCTACAATACCATTCTAATAGCTAACACAGTGTCTATGATAAGTATGCTTGATTTATCTACAATACCGTTCTAATAGTTAACACATTGTCTATGATAATTCTGTCTGATTTGTCTACAACATCGTTCTAAAAGTTAATACAGTTTATGTGATGGGTCTGTTTGATTTGTCTACAATACCATTATTATATTTAACACAGTGTGTATGATAGGTATGCATGATTTGTCTACACTACCATTTTAACAGTCAACACAGTGGCTATGATAAGTATTGTTTGATTTATTTACTATACCTTTCTAATAGTAAGCAAAGTGTCTATAATAGGTATGTTTGATTAGATTACAAAACCGTATTAATCGTTAACATAGTGTCTATGATAGGTTTGCTTGATTTGTCTACAATGCCGTTCTAATAGTTACCGCAGTGACTAAGATAGGTATGTTTGATTTGTCTACAATACCGTTCTAATAGTTAACACAGTGTCTATGATAGGTCTGTTTGATTTGTCTACAATTGCTTTCTAATAGTTACCGCAGTGACTAAGATAGGTATGTTTGATTTGTCTACAATACCGTTCTAATAATTAACACAATGTCTATGATAGGGCTGTTTGATTTATTTACAATACTGTTCTAATAGTTAAGACAGTGCCTATGATAGGTCTGTTTTATTTATTTACAATAACGTTCTAATAGCTAACCCAATGTTTATGATAGGTGTGTTTGATTTGTCTACAATACCGTTCTAATAGTTAACACAGTGTCTATGATAGGTCTGTTCGATTTGTTTACAATACCGTTCTAATAGTTAACACCGTGTCTATGATAGGTCTGTTAGATCTGTCTACTATACCGTACTAATAGTTAACACATTTTCTATTATAATTCTGTCTGATTTGTCTACAACGCCATTCTAATAGTTAAGACAGTGTATGTGATAGGTCTGTTTGTTTTGTCTACAATGCCATTATTATAGTTAACGCAGTGTGTATGATAGCTCTGTTTGATTTGTCTGCAATAACGTTTTATAAATTAACACATTGTCTATGATAGTTCTGGTTTATTTGTCTACAATACCGTTCTAATAGTTAACGCACTGTCTATGGTAAGTCTGTTTGATTTATATACTATACCGTTGTAATAGTAAAGAAAGTGTCTATCACCGCTCTGTTTGATGAGTTTACAAAACCGTACTAGTCGTTACGATAGTGTCTATGATAGGTCTGTTTGATAAGTTTTCAATAACGTTCTAATAGTTAACCCAGTATTTATGATAGATATGTTTGATTTGTCTACAATACCGTTCTAATAGTCAGTACAGTGTCTATAATAGGTCTGTTTGATTTGTTTACAATACCGTTCTAATATTTAACACCGTGTTTATGATAGGTCTGTTTGATTTGTCTACAATACCGTTCTAAGGGTTAGCGCAGTGTTTATGACAGGTCTGTTTCATTTGTTTACAATACCGTTCTAATAGTTAACACTTGTGTATGATAGGAATGTTTGATTTGTCTACAATACCGTTCTAATAGTTGACACGTGTCTATGATAGGTCTGTTTGATTTGTCTACAATACCGTTCTAATAGTTAACACAGTGTCTATGTTATTTCTGTTTGATTTGTTTACAATACCGTTCTAATAGTTAGCACAGTGTCTATGATAGGTCTGTTTGATTTGCCTACAATACCGTTCTAATAGTTAACACATTGTCTATGATAGGTCTGTTTGATTTGTCTACAATACCGTTCTAATAGTTAACACAGTGTCTATGATAGGTTTGTTTAATAAGTTTTCAATAACGTTCTAATAGTTAACCCTGTGTTTATGATATATATGTTTGATTTGTCTACAGTACCGTTCTAATAGTCAGCACATTGTCTATAATAGGTATGTTTGATTTGTTTACAATACCGTTCTAATATTTAACACCGTGTCTATGATAGGTCTGTTTGATTTGTTTACAATACCTTTCTAATAGTTAGCACAGCGTTTATGATAGGTATGTTTGATTTGTTTACAATACCGTTCTAATATTTAACACCGTGTCTATGATAGGTCTGTTTGATTTGTCTACAATACCGTTCTAAGGGTTAACGCAGTGTTTAGGACAGATCTGTTTCATTTGTTTACATTACCGTTCTAATAGTTAACACGTGTGTATGATAGGTATGTTTGATTCGTTTACAATACCGTTCTAATAGTTAACACAGTGTCTATGATATTTCTGGTTTATTTGTCTACAATACCGTTTTAATAGTTAACACAGTGTCTATGATAGGTCTGTTTGATTTGTCTACAATACCGTTCTTATAGTTTACACAGTGTCTATGATAGGTCTGTTTGATTTGTCATCAATACCTTTCTAATAGTTAACACAGTGCCTATGATAGGTCTGTTTGATTTATTTACAATAGTGTTCTAATAGTTAACACATTGTCTATGATAGGACTGTTTGATTTGTGTGCAATACCGTTCTAATAGTTAACACAGTGTCTATGATAGGACTGTTTGATTTGTCGACAATACCGTTCTAATAATTAACACAATGTCTATGATAGGGCTGTTTAATTTATTTACAATACTGTTCTAATAGTTAACACAGTGTCTATGATAGGTTTGTTTGATTTATTTACAATAGCGTTCTAATAGTTAACCCAGTGTTTATTATATGTTTGTTTGATTTGTCTACAATACCATGCTAAATAGATGTATGTCACTGTACCAACATTTTAAAGACGAATGTATGGTGAAGGAATATACAATAATTCTAACGTGATTGTACGTTTCGATTATCGTACATAGATGTTCCTAATTTCTGCACAGTGTTAAACAGATGCAAGATTAAACAATCTGGTGAACCTTAAATACAAGTAAAAGTTAATATTGATGAATATTTTAAAATCAGAATTTAAGTATATAAATATAAATCGTTTAAACTTAAATGTTTTATTAAGGTTCCTATTTACCTACGAGTACATACCGTATATAATAAAATATAGAGGAATGTTTAACATGATGATCTACAATTAACCTACTAGTACATAAAGTATATAATAAAATATAGAGGAATGCTTAACGATGATGATCTACAATTAACATACTAGTTCATAAAGTATATAATAAAATATAGAGGAATGTTTTACGATGATGATCTACAATTAACCTACTAGTACATACAGCTTATAATAAAATATAGAGGAATGTTTAACGAAGATAATCTACAATTAACCCACTAGTTCATAAAGTATATAATAAAATACGGAGGAATGTTTAACGATGATGATCTACAATTAACCTACTAGTACATAAAATATATAACAAGTGACATTTATTTGTACATCAATATATAACTAGTTTTAACAGAATACATCTGTTGATTGTGATGGATGTTGATATTTTCGTTTAAAAAATATATACTACGTGAATATAAAACTGTTTTAAAAACATAAGTATGATGATTATGATGACTGTCAACGATTGTTTTAAAATCTTAACAACTAATAAAATAAAATGACGATGATGTACACAACATAAACTGATTATTTTCTTTATTTACAGGCGTATGTAAGTATCAAGTGAAAACCAGACAGATAAGTACATAATCAATATAATCAATTACAAAACACAATGTTTACATTGTAACATATATTTATACAGGTACAACACGATATAAATATTGATTTAATGTATATTCATGGTCGACATTATGAAGAATTTGAAGATACCATAGAAGTAATCATAATCCGTCCATCGAAAAACAGACAACACAATGGCTAGAAGAAAAAGAACAAAAGGACAAACAACGATCTACAAAACATTACACATAAAGCTAAAGATTGAGTAACAGGAACCCTACTAAAAACTAGAAGTGAACTAGTAGATAGTAATATGTACCTTATAAACAGAATAAGGGTATCTTAGCTCTTTATACATGATAAATGAATTATCTATCGGTCGAATAAATATGAAGTAAACTAAAAAAAAATTAAAAAAGGCACTGAAGATGTTGATTTCACCACGACAAGCACAAAACACCTTTATCAAATACCAATATCAATACAATACTTTATGTAACAACTAGTGACAACCTTGACATTATAATGTGTTTTATCCAATCACAGGTCGTCAAATAAATGCAATATCGTACAATATAATGTATCTCTATCGTGGTATGTAATTTGTAGATACAAATAAATTACAATTGATATATTCATTGATTTATTATTTCTTCATTGGCTCTATTCGTTTTAATCAAGTTTATAGAATATAAGTTCAAGGTTAAATATTGTAATACAATCTGAATAAAAGTCAGAGAATACTAAAAACAATATTTAAGATTTTAAATCAACAAATAAAGTGAATACCAACATAGTGTTATATCAAATTACACTTTTACAAACGTTAACACATCAAAAATAAACTGATATTTTACTGACAGCTTTACAACATCAATAGTAAACTGATATTTTACATGTGTATAACTCTATGATGTTTGAGATATCATTACAACATCAATAGTAAACTGATATTTTACATGTGTATAACTCTATGATGTCTGAGATATCATTACAACATCAAAAGTAAACTGATATTTTGCATGTGTATAACTCTATGATGTCTGAGATAGCATTACAACATCAATAGTAAACTGATGTTTTACATGTGTATAACTCTATAATGTCTAAGATATCATTGCATCATCAATAGTAAACTGATGTTTTACATGTGTATAACTCTATGATGTCTGAAATAGCATTACAACATCAATAGTAAACTGATATTTTACATGTGTATAACTCTATGATATCTGAGATAGCATTACAACATCAATAGTAAACTGATATTTTACATGTGTATAACTCTATGATGTCTGAGATATCATTACAACATCAATAGTAAACTGATATTTTGCATGTGTATAACTCTATGATGTCTGAGATAGCATTACAGCATCTATAGTAAACTGATGTTTTACATGTGTATAACTCTATGATGTTTGAGATAGCATTACAACATCAATAGTAAACTGATGTTTTACATGTGTATAACTCTATGATGTCTGATATATCATTACAACATCAATAGTAAACTGATGTTTTACATGTGTATAACTCTATGATGTCTTTTGAGATATCATTACAACATCAATAGTAAACTGATGTTGTACATGTGTATAACTCTATGATGTTTGAGATA
>MJUT01004096.1:0-12498 GCA_002080005.1 Gigantidas platifrons | reverse complement strand
TATGCTTGTTTACTGCCCCACCCTCTATTACTATTTACCGTAGTCTATATCATACAATTTGTCTTTTGATTATACTACATAACATGTATAGCCTTACCTATATACTAGTGTGACTTCAATGCATATACCGCTCTCTTGACTATCCCATCCAACCACTAGATTGAATAACCTACATTACTGCTCTCTGGGCTATCCCATCCACCCACTAGATTGAATAACCTCCATGACCACTGTCTTGACTATCCCATCCACCCACTAGATTGAATAACCTCCATTACTGCTCTCTGGACTATCCCATTCACCCACTAGATTGAATAACCTCCTTTACTGCTCTCTTGACTCTCCCATTCACCCACTAGATTGAATAACCTACATTACTGCTCTCTGGACTATTCCATCCACCCACTAGATTGAATAACCTCCATTACTGCTCTCTGGACTATCCCATCCACCCACTAGATTGAATAACCTCCATTAATTCTTTCTTGACTATCCAGTCCACCAACTAGTTTAATAACATCTATTACCCCTCTCTTGATTATCCTATGCATCCATTAGATTAAATAACTCCATTACCGACCTCCATTACTGTTTATTTGACTATATCATCCACACACTAGATTGCATAACCTCCATTGACGCTCTCTTGACTATCCCTTCCATCCACTAAAGTGAATAACCTCCATTTCGCTCTATTGCCTTACCCATCCATCCACTAGAGTGAATAACATCCATTACCGCTCTCTTGACTATCCCATCCACCCATTAGATTAAATAACCTCCATTACTGCTCTCTTGACTATCCCATCCACACATTAGATTATATAACCTCCATTACCGCTATCTTGACTATCCCCTCCATCCACTAGATTGAATAACATTCATTACTGCTCTCTTGACTATCCCATCCATCCGCTAGATTGCATAGCTTACATTCCCGCTTTCTTGACTATCCCATCCATCCACTAGATTGCATTACCTCCATTACCACTCTCTTGACTATCCACTCCATCCACTAGAGTGAATATCCTCCATTACCGCTCTCTTGAATATCACATTCATCCACTAGAATAAATAACCTCCATTACCGCTCTCTTGACTATCACCTCCATCCACTAGATTGAATAAATTCCATTACCACTCACTTGCCTATCCCCTCCAACCACTAGATTGAATAGCCTCCATTAGCGTTCTCTTGACTATCATCCCATCCATCCTATAGATTGAATAACCCCCATTACCGCTCTCTTGCCTTACCCATCCATTCACTAGTGTGAATAACATCCATTACCGCTCTATTGACTATCCCATCAACCCACTATATTGAATAACCTCCATTACTGTTTACTTGACTATATCATCCACACACTAGATTGCATAACCTCCATTGACGCTCTCTTGACTATCCCATACATCCACTAAAGTGAATAACCTCCATTTCGCTCTATTGCCTTACCCATCCATCCACTAGAGTGAATAACATCCATTACCGCTCTCTTGACTATCCCATCCACCCATTAGATTAAATAACCTCCATTACCGCTCTCTAGACTATCCCCTCCATCCACTAAATTGAATAACCTCCATTACTGCTCTCTTGACTATCCCATCCACCCATTAGATTATATAACCTCCATTACGCTATCTTGACTATCCCCGCCATCCACTAGATTGAATAACATCCATTATTGCTCTCTTGACTATCCCATCCATCCGCTAGATTGCATAGCTTACATTCCCACTTTCTTGACTATCCCATCCATCCACTATATTGAATAACTTCCATTACTGCTCTCTTGACTATCCCATCCACCCTCTAGATTGAATTACCTCCATTACAGATCTCTTGACTATCCCATCTATCAACTAGATTGAATAACCTCCATTACCACTCTCTTGACTAACCCATTCATCAACTAGATTGAATAACCTCCATGTCCGCTCTCTTGACTGTTCCATCCACCCATTAGATTGAATAACCTCCATTACCCCTCTCTTGACTATCCCATCCATCCACTAGATTGAACATCATCCATTACCGCTCTATTGACTATCCCATGCACACAATAGATTGAATAACATCACTACCTACAAGTCTGACTACCATAGATATCCACTAGTTGATATAACCTCCCTATCCATTAATTTTATCAACATACTCCATTAGTTTTATTAGAGTAACTATCCATTAGTTTGACTACCCTATCTATCCACAGATTTTATTAACCTCCCTATCCACTAAATTGACTGCTCTCTCTAATCACTTATTGACTAAGCTTACATTTAAGCAAATTTAACTACCCTACCAATCCACTAAAATGAATTCCTACCAATTTAGTACTAGCCTAGAGTGACGACCGACATAACCATTATTTTGACTATGCTACTTATCCACTAGTTTGACTACTCTACCTATCCACTAGTTTGACTAGCCTACCTATCCACTATTTTGACTACTCTACCTATCCACTAGTTTGACTGCCCTTCCTATCCACTAGTTTGACTACACTACATATCCACTAGTTTGACTACTCTATCTATCCACTAGTTTGACTGCCCTTCCTATCCACTAGTTTGACTACCCTACCTATCCATTAGTTTGACTACCTTACCTATCCACTAGTTTGACTGCCATACCTTTCCACTAGTTTGACTGTCCTTCCTATCCACTAGTTTGACTACCCTACCTATCCACTAGTTTGACTACTCTACCTATCCACTAGTTTGACTGCCCTACCTATCCACTAGTTTGACTGCCCTTCCTATCCACTAGTTTGACTACCTTACCTATCCACTAGTTTGACTACTCTATCTATCCACTAGTTTGACTGCCCTTCCTATCCACTAGTTTGAGTACCCTACCTATCCACTAGTTTGACTACCTTACCTATCCACTAGTTTGACTACCTTACCTATCCACTAGTTTGACTGCCTTACCTTTCCACTAGTTTGACTACTCTACCTTTCTACTAGTTTGACTACTCTTTCTATCCGCTAGTTTGACTGCCCTACATATCCACTAGTTTGACTACTCTACCTATCCACTAGTTTGACTACCCTTTCTATCCGCTAGATTGACTACCCTACCTATCCACTAGTTTAACTACTCTACCTATCCACTAGTTTGACTACTCTACCTATGCACTAGTTTGACTACTCTTTCTATCCGCTAGTTTGACTACCCTACCTATCCACTAGTTTTACTACTCTACCTATCCACTAGTTTGACTACCCTTTCTATCAGCTAGTTTGACTACTCTACCTATCCACTAGTGTGACTACTCTACCTATCCACTAGTTTGATTACCCTACATATCCACTAGTTTGACTATGCTACCTACTCACTAGTTTGACTGTCCTTCCTATCCACTAGTTTGACTACTCCACCTATCCACTAGTTTGACTACTCTACCTATCCACTAGTTTGACTATCCTACCTACCCACTAGTTTGATTACCCTACATATCCACTAGTTTGACTACGTTACCTATCCACTAGTTCGACTGCCTTACATATCCACTAGTTTGACTACCCTTCCTATCCACTAGTTTGACTACTATTCCTATCCACTAATTTGACTACTTTTCCTATCCACTAGTATGACTAACCTCCCTATCCACTAGTGTGACTGACCTCCCTTTCCTTTTAGTTTGACTGCTCTACCTATCCACTAGTTTGACTACCCTTTCTATCCGCTAGTTTGACTACCCTACCTATCCACTAGTTTGACTACTCTACCTATGCACTAGTTTGACCACTCTACCTATGTACTAGTTTGACTGCCTTACCTTTCCAATAGTTTGACTACTCTACCTATCCACTAGTTTGACTACTCTTTCTATCCACTAGTTTGACTACCCTACTTATCCACTAGTTTGACTACTCTACATATCCACTAGTTTGACTAGCCTACCTATCCACTATTTTGACTACTTTACTAATCCACTAGTTTGACTACCCTTCCTATCCACTAGTTTGACTACTCTACCTATCCACTAGTTTTACTGTCCTTCCTATCCACTAGTTTGATTACCCTACCTATCCACTAGTTTGACTACTCTACCTATCCACTAGTTTGACTGCCCTTCCTATCCACTAGTTTGACTACCCTACATATCCACTAGTTTGACTACTCTATCTATCCACTAGTTTGACTGTCCTTCCTATCTACTAGTTTGACTACCCTACCTATCCATTAGTTTGACTACCTTACCTATCCACTAGTTTGACTGCCATACCTTTCCACTAGTTTGACTCCTTCCTATCCACTAGTTTGACTACCCTACCTATCCACTAGTTTGACTACTCTACCTATCCACTAGTTTGACTGCCCTTCCTATCCACTAGTTTGACTACCTTACCTATCCACTAGTTTGACTGCCTTACCTTTCCACTAGTTTGACTACTCTACCTTTCTACTAGTTTGACTACTCTTTCTATCCGCTAGTTTGACTGCCCTACCTATCCACTAGTTTGACTACTCTACCTATCCACTAGTTTGACTACCCTTTCTATCCGCTAGTTTGAATACCCTACCTATCCACTAGTTTAACTACTCTACCTATCCACTAGTTTGACTACTCTACCTATGCACTAGTTTGACTTCCTTACCTTTCCACTAGTTTGACTACTCTACCTATCCACTAGTTTGACTACTCTTTCTATCCGCTAGTTTGACTACCCTACCTATCCACTAGTTTTACTACTCTACCTATCCACTAGTTTGACTACCCTTTCTATCAGCTAGTTTGACTACTCTACCTATCCACTAGTGTGAATACCCTACCTATGCACTAGTATGACTGCCTTACCTTTCCACTAGTTTGACTACTCTACCTATCCACTAGTATAACTAACCTCCCTATCCACTAGTGTGACTGACCTCCCTATCCACTAGTGTGACTGACCTCTCTTTCCTTTTAGTTTGACTACTCTACCTATCCACCAGTTTGACTACCTTACATATCCACTAGTTTGACTACACTTCTTATCTACTAGTTTGACTACCCTACCTATCCACTAGTTTGACTATTATTTCTATACACTAGTTTGACTAACCTCCCTATCCACTAGTTTAACTTTCCTTCATTTCCACTAATTTGACTACCTTATCTATGCACTATTTTAATTACCATTCGCACTCATCCACACGTTTGAATATCCCACCCATTCATCCACAATTTTGACTTTCCACTCATCAACAAGTTTGACTATCATATCCTCTAGGTTGACTTTCCTACATATCCTCTAGTTTGACTATCCCAACCAACCACCAGTTTTACTATCTCACCCAACCACTGGTTTGACTATCCTACTCATCCACAAGTTTGACTGTTCCACTCATCCACAAGTTTGACTGTCCCACTCATCCACAAGTTTGACTATCCCACTCATCCACATATTTTATTATCCCATTCATTCACAAGTTTGACTATTCCACTCATCCACAAATTTGACTACCTTACCTATCCACTATTTTAATTACCATACATATCCACAAGTTTGACTATCCCACTCATCCACACATTTGACTACCTTACCTATCCACTATTTTAATTACCATACATATCCACAAGTTTGACTATTCCACTCATCAACAAATTTGACTACCTTACCTATCCACTATTTTAATTACCATACCACAAGTTTGACTATTCAACTCATCCACAAGTTTAACTTTCCCACTCATCCACACGTTTGACTATCTCACTCATCCACATGTTTGACTATCCCACTCATCCACAAGTTTGATTAGCCTATCCTCTAGTTTGACTCTTCTACCTATCATCTTGACCGTGACCACATGCCTATCTACTAGTTTGAATACCTTAACTATCCACTATTTTAATAACATTCCTATCCACCAGTTTGGCTATCCCATCCAACCACCAGTTTGACTATCCCACCTATCCACAAGTTTGACTGTCCTACTTTTCCTCTATATTGACTAACCTCCTTAACCACAATCAAGACTACATACCTATCCACTAGTTTGACTATTATACCTATCATTTGTTTTGTTCTACTATCCAACCGATTTGGTTACTAAGTTACATGTAATACACATTAAAGAAAACTGGATCGCATCAAGTAAAACATACGACACATAATCTGCTATATATTAAGTGGTCGTAATCGTATGGAAGTTGGATTTACAACCGTCTATGCAATCATTGCCTATCAACACTAGCATTGTAAGTTCAAATCTCGCTTATGACGTGTACTCAATACCACATTATGTGTTAAAGTTTGTCATTGACTTGCGACAGGTCGGTGGTTTTTCCCGGTACTCTAGTTTCCTTCATCCATAAAACTTAGTATATAACTGGAATATTGTTAAAAGTGGCGTTAAACATTATAGCCCAACCTGATGAATTAAAATATATGTCATATTATACATTATATATCAATACTGTGTTTCACTAGAATAGAACATTTATCTATATAAATAATACAGCATGATCCTCTTTACGTTTCAGTTTCAGTATGAAATACATCACGAAAGTTTAAGAAGACTGGTGTAGGTGTCTGGAATAGTGGAAGGAACCCGGATTTTAAGTGAAAATTAACCTAAATAAGATGTAGAATATAAAATATATTGTAATATAAAAACTGTTACTGACAATTAATTAACAATTACTGATTTAATATTATATATCTATGTAGTGTTATTTATTATTTTCTTTATCCATTCGACCTTTGACCTTGTCTGTGTACATAATGTGAATCAGGCGGGTGTATTTTATGACAGCTGAGAGAATGTCAGATGATACGATACTGACAATGTTCAAGATTAAAAAGAGATCAAATAAATAAATACCTATAATAATCACCTGTAACATAAGTTTATATAACAAAATAAAAGTCAGAAACTGTAAATTACCTAACCTGTATTTATTTTGTGGTATTAGTCAAATGTTCTAATCGAATACATAATACTGAGTCGGAGCAAACCAGCATTGACTCATGCTTCTTTGCACAACAAATACCCATGTCATCAGTCTTTAGTTCAACCGGTGCAGGAATCCAGATAGACAGCACTCGATTACCATAACATCACCTATATGGGTCACAAATGGAATCTGTGCATTGTCATGTCCTTTTAAGAGTTGATATAAAAAGAATAGTTCCGTATTTTGAAACAACAATTTAAATATGGAATACATTTGTATAGTATTTATAAATCTACAGTGAATTTTACGAAAAGACAAATGAGTTGTCTACAAATATAAAGTAAATTGTAATATAAAAACTTTTACTGATCATTAATTAACAGATACTAATGTAATATCTATGTAGTGTGATTTGCTTGTTTTCTGTACCCATGCGACCTTTGACCTTGTCTGTGTACTGAATGTGAACCAGTCAGCTGTATTTTATGAGAGCTGGGAGAATGTCAGATAATACGACATTGACAATGTTCAAGATTAGAAAGAGATCAAACAAATAAATACCTGTAATCACAACCTGTAACATAAGTATATGTACAAAGGAAAAATCAGAAACCGTAAATTACCTAAGCTGTATTTATTTTGTGGTATTAGTCAAATGTTCTAATTGAATACATAATACTGAGTCTGAGCAAACCAGTACTGACTCTTACTCCTTTGCACAACAAATACCCATGGCATTAGTCTTTAGTTCAACCGGTGCTCGAATCCAGATCGACAGCGCTCGCTTACCATAACATCACCTATATGGGTCACCAATGGAGTCTGTGCATTGCCTGTACCTTTTAAGAGTTGATATAAAAAGAACGGTTTTGTATTTTGAAGCAACAATTTAAATATGGAATACATTTGTATAGCCGGTTTAAATCTACGGCGAATATTAAGAAAATAAAAGTGAGTTGTCTACAATGCACAATTTTGTGTCTGGAATATATTTTGAGAATTACTATTACTACAAACAGAAGATATCCGTGGTCATTTGTGATATATTTGTCGTAACAGTTAACTAACTTTCGAAGTGATTACTTCAACTTAACCTCTTGTAACCGTTGTTTCGGGAGCTTCCTTGTTAGCAGTAACGTTCTTACAAGGGCATCGTTATAGAAATCAAAAGCTCTGGAATATTATATTAACTAAGAGAGATATATTCCAAAAAGTAATATCAGACTTAAACATTTATAATTTGGGTACAATATTTTTGACAAAGAATACTTTCACCTTTATTAATCCTATTATGTATCTGAACAAAGAACAAAGACAATTTATGTTTATTTGTTATTTTAACAATTGATTTACAATTTATAAATCTTATTATGTATCAGAACAAAAGACAAAGAAAATTTATGTTTATCTGTTATTTAAAAACGAATGTCAAAGAAAAATGAAGTAGAATAAAATACTAGGAATGGATTCATTGTTAAATAATATATTGATTGTGATAGTGATAACATTGTATGTTATAGTGTGTATTGTAATTATATAATAAAGCTTTGTATGTAAATATAGTTTTGAACATTTCCCTGGATAGCCAATACAGAATTTCACAGGGATACTTCAATGGAACTTGGACTTTGATGTAGAATTGCAACAAGATATATAGAATATATAGAATATATAAAATATGTGATATTGGTGTTAAAAGAATATTCCATATGTAGGCTCTGGTAGAATTGTGTTACATATAAAAAAAAAAAACACCAGTCAATCAATCAATCAATCAATCATATAAATGAAAAATTTACAATAGGAAAATTGAAATCATCTCTTTTGCTGGACACTTCTGTTTTAACCGACCCTCGCCGTCAAATTACAGGTGTATGTCAAGAAAAGAAGTAGACCAATCTGTATGTGTGGTACCATTTATTTCAAGCTCAATGGGATAAATGCGGTCAGCATAATCACTAAACTGCGAATCACTTAGTAAAATAACATATATCGGAACGTTAAATTAAACGATCTGGCTAGATTCTCCTTGCTTTTCTTTTGAACCCCCTGAATAAAGTAATCCTCGTATGTGTCATGTGACGACCCATCTATCTGACCACTTTGCATACCATGAACACCACTGAATATTGTTTGAAAACTATCAATAAATATTGATCAAGTATAATAAACAGGCCGTTTTGAGTCTTCATGCCAGTAGTGTATCACATCATTGGTTTTCTATTTGGAAATGAAAACCCCCTTTTAAGACAGGAGCGTTCTCACAAAGGTGTATTTATTTCTCTGTTGCGGTACACATACAGTATGTGACTGTTTCAACAAATTACCAAATAAAAGTAAACACAGTTTACAGACCTAGATACCTCAGGGAGGAGAACCTTAGTCCCGAAACACTGATTACTGGGCGGGTGATACCCTAGGGAACTAATAGTCCACCAGCAGAGGTATCAACCTAGTGATAGAAACACTGATTACTGGGCGGGTGATGCCATAGGAAACTAATAGTCCACCAGCAGTGGTATCAACCCATTGATAGATTAGTAATAAAAACGTAGATATCAAATTGAGTGCGTACGACGCATTCCTGGAATAACCTTCATTAGGTACGACTAAAATAGAAAGATTGGAAAACCAAATAAATCTAAAATCTTTGGGAGCTCCATAGCCAAAGGGCATAACCAATCAAAATCAGCTAAGGTTGTCTATGTCTGAGGGAGGAAGCATGTGGCATTGATGTGTTTTGATAATTAATACATTATCTAGAAACTGCACATTTTGAGCACACCGCTTTTTACTGGCGTACCTGAGTCAATCCAGGAAAGTGACCGGTCTTGTATTTATATTGTGACTTATAAGATTTCGTTTGTACTTGAGGGCCCGAGTGGCTCAATGAGTTAGGTAGTTGGATTACTTACAACTCATCCAAGCATATCACCAATACGGCGTGGGTTCGCCCCCGCCTTTGTAAATTACAAAAAGGTGCACTCGACTCGCAGCCACAGGTAATAGCTTACCAGTTGTTTGCCCATGGTCGGTGGTTCTCTCCGGGTACTCCGGTTTCTTCCACCACTAAAACTGGTCGCCATGATATAGCTGAAATATTGCTGAAAGTGACGTTAAAACACAAAAAAATAATCAATCCATGAATCATTTGTACTTCATGTGATAGGGCATACATGTGTAATGAACCATGTAATTTACTGAACTGTTTACAAAATTAAAGTTTTATTTTGTAATCTTAATTTGTAAAATGTTGTAAACCTTTACACATAGAAAAATATGGTTATCTTTTAATACAAAATCAAATTATTCTAAGCACACACACACACGCACACGCACGCACGCACGCACGCACGCACACGCATACGCACCCACCCCCACGCAATGTCAAGTAAGTGTTTAACGACATGTCTACTGCACTGATAATAAAAGTCAGGTCTTTGGTTAATGGTGTGATTTACTGTTTAGTTCCGCATTGTGACGTCCGTTCTGATTTCCTTCGATTCATTTTAACTTCCATTTCATAGTCGGTTTAGCTTTCAGTTTATATTATTTGTATTTTATTCTGTATACTTGTGATCAACACGATCTGGAAATAGTTGATATTTGTGTCGTTTAACAGTAAAGATACGGATGGGACTGGTAGAACAGGAACTACTTACCCTTCCGGAGCACCTGTATACTGGTGATCAACACGATCTTGCTATAGATGATATTCGTGTCACTTAACAGTAAAGAGACGGATGGGACTGGTAGAACCGGAACTACTTACCCTTCCGCAGCACCTGTATACTGGTGATCAACACGATCTTGTAATAGATGATATTCGTGTCGTCTAACAGTAAAGAGACAGACGGGACTGGTAGAACAGGAACTGCTTACCCTTCCGGAGCACCTGTATACTGCTGATCAACACGATCTTGAAATAGATGATATTCGTGTCGCTTAACAGTAAAGAGACGGGTGGGACTGGTAGAATTAGGAACTGCCTACTTTTCCGGAGCACCTGTATACTGGTGATCAACACGATCTTGTAATAGATGATATTCGTGTCGCTTAACAGTAAAAAGACGGATGGGACTGGTAGAACAGGAACTGCTTACCCTTCCGGAGCACCTGCGTTCATCACGTTTTTCTTTGGGTGTGGTCAGAGGGTGCAATAAGTGCTTAATGTACGATCCTGTTAGAAGGGTTCGTGGGCATCCCCATTGAATACGGTTTCTGATTGCCCCTTTGGTATCTTCAAACTCTTCTTGTATAAAATAAAACAAGGTTGTATGATCTTGGAATATTCTGGGATCACACAATTCTTGAATGTGAAATGCAAATTGTATATGTTACTGTAATATTTATTCTATTAAAAAGTATAGATGTTATGTTATTTGTTTCATTCATTCATTGTTTCATCATATTCATCATGACGTATGACTGTGACTGACGACTGTATAATAACACTTTAGCTTGCATGCTTGGCATTAAATCTAAAAAAACAAAAAACTAATCGAGCAGACCTAGGTATAATTGCGCACATCGACTCATATTTTTTTTATTAACTACCAGTCAGGTCCTCGGAACAAGCAGACGCCTAACAGCGTTTGTATATATTTGCAGGTATTTACATTTGTGTTATAAAGTTATAAACGATTCAGTTAGATTTAATGTTATAATTTATTTATTTAAAAGTTATTATCTTAAAATTCAGTTCATAAGTTTAATACAGTAAGTCCGTAAATCATAGAATTCGTCATGTTCATATTTAGTGGTTTTTTTATATTCCTGTCGTCATTTTTTCTACTTTTGAATGAATTTTGTATTTTTCCGAATGTTGTAATAAATGTGTACAGTTGGGTATTAAATATATTTGCAGCTAAATCTGTTTTTTATTGATTGGTTTGGTTGGTAGTACCATCACAGTGATTACTTCCACGTCTAAATGATATATATATGGTATACTAGTATTTACATGTGACATATACAAAAATGGAAGCGACATTAAGAATGGTTGAAGAAAACGGAATTATTTAGAATTTCATGAAGGATACTGATATATATATATATATATTAACCTTATATTAAGATATACCGGTATCAAATTCAAAGTATATTTTATATATTCCTTCTGTATCCTTCATGCAATTCTATATAATGCCGCTTAACAACTCTATCCAGAACTCACAATAGCAAGTAAGATCGTCGTAGTTTGAGGTACTGTAGTTGAATACAAATGTAGATTGAATGATGAATATTCCTTAAATTCAGATGGAATTCTTAGATCACTGAAAGGAGATATATCAACGCACGTCAAATTTGAAACAAGTGCCCCTATCATGTCAAGGTATACTGGCATGATTACGACTCCTCATTAGTAGAATACGATGACTTAGGACCCGGAGAAGTGTATCAAACTAAGACATACGTTACACACCCATGGTCAGCCAGAGATTCCAACACTGGGGTGTCACAGCTTATCGAACACAAAGCCGTCTTCTATCCTCGGAAAACAAGACAACCTGAGACAGTATACATCACGTCATCACAAGGTATGTGTTAGTTTTGTCTGTAAGTAAGTCGAGTTGGACGAAATGTCCCATTCAGGTTTATTGTG
>MJUT01004075.1:58893-69685 GCA_002080005.1 Gigantidas platifrons | reverse complement strand
GGACACAATTTTGGAAGGGGTCCATCCAAGGACCATTCCACCAAAGTTTGGTTGCAATTGGCCCAATAGTTTCTGAGGAGAAGAATAAAATGTGAAATGTTGACGGACGGACGACGGACGAAAAGTGATGGCAATAGCTTTGGGTCAGGTGAGCTAAAAAGGACAATAACTCCAAGATAGGTAATCAGATTTTTTTCAAAATTTCAGGGTAGTTAGATCTTGCCGTGCTGATCATTTTTACCCCATGTCAGATTTCTGATATTAACGGTTTTTGAGTTATTACCAAAAACGTGCAATTTTACCATATGTTCTATTTTTAGTAACAGTGGCCATGTTGACTGGTGCACAGCTTCACCAGACACAATTTTGAAACTAGACACCCTAGTGACTATTCAGACAAAGTTTGGTTCCAATTGGTCCGGTAGTTTCAGAGGAGAAGATTTTTGAAAAATTTTACGACGTACGGACGACGGATGTCAAAAGCTCACTTGGCCTTTGGCCAGGTGAGCTAAAAAAAATCTGATTCAGAGTTTTTGTCATATTACCTAATGTTAAATTCTGAGAAAAAAATAATTTCGAACTCCCGTGTTGTCCGAAAACAAATTTCTGAACGGAAAAAAAAAAACCATAACCCCCCCTGCAAGTTAAATGGTCGGTCCATTACACCTCCTATATATAATTTCACATGTTTTTTTGTCATGTTTATTTTAAGGTTGTTTGACCATTTGAATTAAACATGTTAAACTATTGTCTGAATGCATCAATGTACATTTTGTATTGTTTTTATATTAGGCCATCTAAAATTAATCTTCTGGTTCTCAGACACCGCTGCCCCCCTAAAAATCCCGCCGACGAAATGTATTTATTTGCTTTCCAGAAAAAAATCGCCGCCGTCCCGGATTTTTGTTTTGTTTTGTTCAAAAATAAACTTTGAAATTTGGCGCCAATACGTACTTTTCAAGCGTCTCCCCAACCCAGATTGATCAAACAAAAAATAAAGTAAAACTAGAAAGCATTGCAGCGATTCTCGTCAGTCTTTCGGTGCATATTGATTCAAAACAAGTGGTTCCTTGGACAATTCTGCCTGTGACTGACTCGGGCGATTCAGTGGAACAATTATGTAAACGTGTCACTGTCTTTACCGGAGAAATGGAGGGAAGTCGGGGCTTGGAAGGAAAAAATCCAATTGGTTTAGAACTAAATATGTTTTGACCGAAATAAACTCCAAAACTGGAAATCCCTTGCCGTTTTTGCTAAAGCTATAAACTACAAAACTAAACTCCCTACCTACCTTGCCATTTTTCAAAAATCAATTGTCTGAGAACCAGAAGATTAATTTTAGATGGCCTTATAGGCATGAATTATGTTTCATTACTAGATTGATCAATGGTCCAGTACATTAAATAATTAATAGTAACTGACTGCCTTTATCACATCAAATTACAAAAAAATGTATAAATCCATAGATTGTGAACAAACTTAATAAATTCGGGGAAAAATTCAACAAATGATAAACAATATTAAACATAAATATATTTGATTGAACAGTCCATAGAAAACAGAACATTGTCATCCACACTCTTATAGTATTATTACCAGTAGTATTCCATGTTTTTATTCATGAAATGATATTGCCAAACTGAGGTGAGCCCTCAAGTCAGAGTCATTACGTACGGTTTTCACAGTTTTCCGGTTGTTGACTGATTTTGTCTGTTTATATGTACTTGTGAGTTTTGACTTTCCCTTTGGAAGATTGTTCAGAGTTCGGTAATTTTGTTACTACCATCATTTGTTCACAAAATGACCCGTAAGACTAAATACTCGTTTTGAAAAAAGTCGTCCCCGATATATCTTGGCACAAAAATTCTCAACACTTTTTTGATGCATTGGATGAGCTTGAAATTGGCACATAATTTTCAGATTCGTGAGCATTTATGGCCACGCCTGTTTCATATCATTGATATTTTCAAATTTATTAATTCTCTTCTGACATACTGACAAGAACTTTTTTCCTACGCGGAAGTTAACTTTTGAGATTTCGTAAGGAACACGAGGTCGACTGAATGAGAATAGATTCGGCCCTAAAAAAGTTGTCCCCGATATATCTCGGCCCAAAAAATCTCCGACACTATTTTGATACGAGCATGAAATTGGCAGTATAATTTTCAGATTCGCGAGCATTCATGGCCTGTTACCTATTATATTGCTCTAATAAGTATTGAGTTATTGCACAGGAGTCTGAAATTCTATCGATGATAAGGCATAGAGGGGCACCTCGAAGATCGCTGGGCAGCTATAAATAAACACCAGGAGTGCAGTGCATTTTTGGGGGGTCTGCTAAATTCAACATTTTTAGCCATAAGGCTTAAAGTAAAAATATGTTTGTTTGCCGTTCACCGACCGACCCGATTAAAAGGGCCCGACTGAAAAGATTTTATTGCCTTAGCAATTTTTTTTTTTTTTTTTTTTAATTCATAAAAGTTCCCAAAGTTCGGGGCTGTGACATATCCGTAAGTAAATTACTTTATCACGAAATCGCTTGTAATACGAGATTTTAAATACTCATAATCTTCAAACGTTCAAGAGATGTCATAATTAATAAGAAACGTGGGGGACAAGAAGGCCACATTTTTTTTCATCCGTCCAACTTAAATACTAATTTTTACGTGTCATTTATGTATGAAAATGTTGATATCGTGTTTATTGAAATCTTTCGTATCCATTAAGTATTTTGAAAGTGATTTTCTTGAAAAGTAATCCATTCCGGTTTAAAGAAACTTTAATTTTGTTCAATAACAAATAAAATGGCGGCATCGGAAATGTGAGTCACAGTGATATGGGAAATGTTCCCAGATTTTTTTCTCATTTCTGTGACATAAAAATCTTAGAATAGATCAGATTTTTATCGATCAGCATCCAAGTCTGATAGGAATTTTATACTCGACACCGGGTTAAAATTACGATCTATTTGTTGAACTGTTTACATGCAGACAGGTGTGAACGTTAATACCAAAAAATTGACTTTGAACTACAGTAGTTGTATTCCATTGTTGCAATCTGATTTTAATGACTGAAATTTGTGAAATTTGACTTCATTAGGGAAGCTTCAGCCCATTCTTAAAATGACCCAAACAACGTTAACTCAAGCAACTGTTCTACACGGAAGAGTGCATTTGAATAAAAGTTACAGAATACTGAAGTGCCAATCAAAAATGGACAATCCAGAGAAACTGACATCAAACGGCACACAAGACGAAGACACCACTATACACAAACAAACACAAATAACGTAAATAAAACATGAGCCCTCCTACAAACAACTGGAGACAAAGACGAACTGAACATCGTTTTTTATGTGGAAATCGTAACGGACATCACAGCATGGAAGTCAGAATGTAAAGACACATAATAGGACAACACAAAAAATAAAAAAATGAGCAACATGGACCCCCACCAAAAAACCGGAGGTGAACTCATGTGCTCATGAAGGGTAAGCACTTCCTGCCCCTTATAAGACACTCACAGTGTTACTCATATATACAGTCAAATCTGGTAAAAGTCTTGGCAGTTGAAATTCTGAGGGAAAAGCTACCACAAACAGCACAAGGAAACCGTCAACCCATAGCAAAGAAACAGACAAATATTGAATTAGTAACAACAGTGAGTCTCTTTTGGTAATGTTCAACAAAAGTAATATTCAGTGAAAAAAAATAAAAATATTTTCACTACCTACCTACCCAAATGCTGGACCCTTGGGTAGGGGAACAGCAAACAAACATATTTTTAAGTTAGGCCTAATTGGCCGGGTCAAAGTATATAAATGAGCACCGGAAGGTTAAATCTTCTCAATTATGTCGATATTTGTACTTACCGGACGTCTACTCAGTCGTGAGGACGAATTTTATCACTTAGAGCCCTATCTCGAAAGCCATGACGTGTAAGTGGAAGTTGTATTAGAGTTTTGAATATGGCAGTGTCTAATTAACAAATCAATGCCGGACACAGTAACAGTAACACAACATTCGGTCCTAAAAAAAAAGTCGTCCCGGCCCCGATATATCTCGACACATTTTGATGGATTGGATGAGTGTGAAATTGCCAGATAATTTTCAGATTTGCGAGCATTCTAGGCCGTGCCTGTTTCATATTATGCGAGCGTTAGCGAGATCTTTATGGTATAAAATGTGTACATGTACTTAGAATTTGTTTGACAAACATGGCCTCACATACTGATGGATAAAAAAAAATTCTGCGCATTTGTAAACACGTTCACTGTAACACACTCAACTAATGAAGATCTTTGTAACATAAAGCGCAAAGGTGATCCTAAGTCTCGTAAGTCCGATATCACTGAAACCCGGAACCTGTGTGTAATAAAAGTTATTTTGGTAGTTTGTTTTACTTATATTGATATATTTTAATTGACATACTGACAAGAATTTTTGTTTCTACGCAGAAGTTAACTTTTGAGATTTCGCTATGAACGACAACTCGATTGCCATTCGAAAATCAAAAGTTTTGAGTACTCACAGATTGAGTTTAACAACTATTCTATGAAGATGAAGAACTCGATTGAATGAGACTAAACAAAAATTCGTCGGCCCAAAAAATCTCGACACTTTTTGATGGACTGGATGAGTGTGAAATTGCCAGATAATTTTCAGATTCGCGAGCATTCAAGGCCGTGCCTGTTTCATATTACTAGCGACTGGCACCTCCGCTAGGTGTCGCCCTGATGAAATGAATGAAAAATTCAGAAAAGATGACACCCATTTACATGCTATGTGTTACGGGGCTATATAAAGAGACCCGTGTACAAATGCTTCGAATATGTGCAAATTATTATATAGGGATGATTAAATTTAGCGTTTATGAACATTAAATAAAATTTGAGACACATTTTCTTCGTGAAAACATAATTTGAAGTGGAAATTTCATTTAAAAAATACGATTTAGGTAGTAAAGACACAAACAATGGTTATTTTTAACAAATTTCAACTAATTTTAACATATAATAATAGTTATTTCTATCATTTTCCCCCGTTGACATAATTTATTTCACAAAAATAAATGCGTGTTGACATCAAAGGGAGATAATTCTGCGGAAAAAATTACATAATCCAACTTCCGGTTTTAGCATCTTCGATTGTTTATACTATAGTTTATAAGTTAAAAAATGTCGTATAGACTGAGAGCTACATTTATTGGTCAATCTATTACTCCATTAACAATATATGATATAAATATACAGGTATAACAAAACAAAAAGACAAATATTTAAAGGGCTGACAAAAAATTATGAATACAGTGCAGAATTTATAAGAAAACTGAAGATTGAGAAACACTGTCACTAATTGAAACACCACTAAAACTCCAGACTGTCATGAGCTCAGATGCTCCATATGAGTCTGCAGCTCGAACTTCACTAATACCACTTCATGGGAAAAGAAGCTGGGGACAATCACCCTCCCCACTTTGAAAAGTTGAGGTGGCAAAACTAATTCCTCCCTTTTTTTCGCATTAAATTTAAGAAAACAAACTTTTTTTCCCTTTAGTATGGAAACATATATTGTCTAGTTAGATAAGGGTATAAGGATGTTTGGATGAGGGTATGTTTTGAAACCACAGTGACTTTTTTTTATTGCTTCACAGTTTTGAAAATTTACCACTCAAATAATAAGGAATACATGTACTTTTTTCGGGTACATTTTTCATAAAGATGTAAACAAAATGTGATGACCACCAATTTAAATTATCATAATTATTGAGGTAATAACACATGATTGTCTTTATATTTCAAAAATTAAAAAAATATTGAAAATTGTGAAAAAAAATGTATTGTTCTGTTTACATTTTAGTGTATTTTTCATGAAAAACGTATGAGGGTACCCCTATTTAAAGACCCATATTTTTTTTTCTATTGAAAGTATGCCCCATTTTTTTTTTATTCTGAATGTTAACATGTAAATGATGCTATTGGTATGTTGTTTTTGAATATTTAAGAAGAAGAAAAGGTAAAGAAAAAGATGGGTTACTTTTTTCATAAAATATAAATTTTCAAACAAAAAAAGGCACCTACCAACCTATGAATATGAACCCATATCTTGGTTTTAGAAAGGAAGTTAACTTCAAATCTTTATTTTTTCAATTATTCAGATGTTGTACAAAGAATTAAAGTGAAAAAATATTAATAAATGTGATGTTTAGGAAAATCATGCCAGTTGCTAATAGTAATATTACATTGTATACTGTGATTTACGACAGACTTACATCTATATTCTTTACACATAGAGATCATGACTGGGGGCTTATAAATAATTAAACCTTACATTATGAACCCAATCTACGAACCAATATATTGTCCTTCTAAACAAGTTTTCGATGAATTATTATCTCTGTGTGAAAGCAAATATCCGATTATCTCCCTTTAATTAAAAATACCTGTGATATCTCGGGTCCGGATCTGTTGAAGTTTCCGTAACTAAAGACTTTGTATCAAAAACATAGTTACAGAATCTAAATAAATGAGGCTTTATAATATAAACAGAATCGTGCAACAAAGGAAAAATTAGATTGCAAACAATAAGAAAATCTTAATTTCCGAAGATTAGAAATAAGTTAATGAAAAACTTTACTACACAAAGAAAATTGTATATGTGTAAAAATTGATTTTATAAATCTAGTTTTTCTTTGAAAGCATCTAAATTTTAATGCCAAATTAAAACTTATGTAACGAAAATAGTAAAAATAATTAAAATAAAGAAACTACATTGAACTCACCTGAAACAAGTTGAATAAAACGTAAAAAAGTTTATAGCTTTTATTCTTTGAAAACGCATGTAAAAGTGACCCTTTCATAGGTTAAAGGGATTTTATAAATTTGGAACTTGTTTCTGTTTCGTCCAATCAAACTTTAGGATTCATTAGATACTACAGTTACGGCGTATGAATTTGTAGCTCAATGTATAAAAATCTATTTTTTCACAGGTACTAAAAATAAAGTAAACCATCTTAATGCATTATCTTAGATTGATGTCCAGTATTAAGTGTTTATCTGAAATTATTTAACATACCCTGAATTTGGATAAAATATAGATTTTGATTATTTGCTATATTGCTGATCAAATGATTTTCAAAATGTGCCTAATATCCGGTTAAAGGGATAATCAAAGCTCATCTTGGTAATTTTTTGTATCTCATGAAAACTTGCAATTGGTTCAATAAATTATATTTATGAAACATTAACCCGGTTTTTATCAATGAAACTTTGTAAAAGTGACATAATTCGTTGATAATTTTGCAGTCTTTGCCTTGAATTGATTTTTTGTTTCCTGGACAAAAATTCATTTCGACCCTTTTAAGTGATATTTTAACGATACATTGTATTAGGGATTATATGGGCGTGTAAAGTATTTTTCAATTAATTAAATTGAAAAGAAACAACCTTCGTCACGAGTTGAAAAAATATGTTAAAACAAGCTTTAATATCCCTTTAAAATAAAATAAAAACGTCTGAATAAATTGAATTACATTTTGTATGCCAAAATTCAATATAATGCATTCTGGCAAAACTTCAAATTATGTAAACTGATTCAAGTGTATATTGAAAACTTAGCAAATCAGGTACTGCTTACCATTCGCGAACACCTGAGTTCAACCCCAGTTTGTTGTGGGGTCCGTGGCCCACGCCACGATATAGTCCGAGATCCCTCTGCCGTTCGACGACTATTTACATCTTGCTGTTGTTGAACGTCAGAGCACTTGCCATAAGAAAAACAGCGGATTCGCCTCACGAACTCTAGAGAGGCACATTTCCACGTTTTGTGGCTATCGAATTTTATTTTCTATCCAAAACCCGAATATATATCGCTTCACCAATCATTTTTCTATTCATTCATAACCATCTTACCCTCAGAGAGTGGTGTTACACTCCATTACAGCACGTTTTTTCCTTACACCCGATGATTTGGTCATTCACAGCCATTTTTTAACGTGATCTCGCGATACAAACTGAAAGATGACAGCAATGCATTGCATGATGGGAGCTACTAAATGCAGCGCGCCAAATTAGCATACGTAAACAAACATACAAGACGATATAAAGCATATTCTGCAGGACAAACAGTTCCATCTACAGCTCAAATCAGAGCAGAAGGAAATAATACAAAATATGTTGGATAGAAAAGATTCGTTTGGCAGTGTTATCCGCGGGTTTCGGAAAGAGCATGTGTTACGTTTCCCCCTATTTTGGACAAGGTCAGATCATATATGTAAATCATCTCCCATGATGCATTGCGGTAATCGTAGTTCTCTCGAAGTCACGTGATAAATATTCCAAAATGTCAGTGTTCAAAATGACGAAATTATATGGTCTGGGAAAATCGTGCTGTAATGAAGTGTAACACCAATTTCTGAGGGCAAGATGGTTATGAATGAATAGACAAATAATTGCTGAAGCGATTTATATAAGGGTTTCGGATAGAAAATAAAATCTTATAGCCACAAAACGTGGAAATGTGCCTCTCTAGAGTTCGTGAGGTAAATCCGCTGTTTTGCTTATGGCAAGCGCTCTGGCGTTCAACGACAACAGCAAGATGTAAATAGTCGTCGAACGGCAGAGGAATCTCGGACTAGCCACGATATAGCTGAAATATTGCTGAAGTTGGCATTAAGAACCAATCAATCATGTTGCTCATTTTTTAATTTGATTTGTGTTATCCTATTATTGGCATCGGTGGTGTAATGGTAATACGTCGGTTCCGGGATACTGGTATTCAGATAATACCGTCATGTGACTACCATCACCACGTGACTAAAATCTAGGCATCTGTAGTTCAAAATGGCCTGTGGTCTTTCAACTTTGCCGGAAATGGGATAAATGTTAAATATTTTTCCAGATTGGGTTTCTTCTTGCTGTCAGATGTACACCCCGGAACCAAGCACCAATATTTGCTGGATGACTTTTGAGATCGTTTTCCTCGATCCATTTCTACCTGCAGTGTCTACTGCTAAAAATGCCTAGATTTTTTATGAAGTCCTGTGATCGGTGGTACGAATTCTTCATCCAAGTCAGGAGAACGTCTTATCACGGAATCGTCGTATTAGCAAGTCTGCCTCGAGTGCGGTAGATCGTGGGTTCGAGTCCAAATAAATGCTATATATTTAGTTGATATTTGTCGCTTCTCCACAAAGAAAACAGCATTAAGGGGTTAGAACAAAGACTGGTAGTCTCTGAATCAGAATAATGTGTCCGAGTGGAGCGACACGTCTACCCGTGGAATGTTGTTACAGTGAGCTAACACTATAAAAAAAAAAAACATCAACAACGTTAGCGTAACTGCTCTAGAACAAAGCGGACCTTATCATTTTCTCATTGAAAATTAACTTGTTCTCGCCATGATATGGCTGAAATTTGCTGAGGTGGTGTTAAACAACAATGAATCACTCACTCCTAATTATGTGTCTTTACGTTCTGAGTTCTGCATTGTGATGTCCGTTACGATTTCCACATAAAAATGATGTTCTGTTCGTCTTTGCCTCCTGTTGTTTGTATGAGGAGTCATGTTTTATTTACGTTATTTGTGTTTCTCTTCGTAAAGTAGTGTTCAATACATGTATTGTGTTGTGTTTTTATTTGTCTTGTGTGTACACCCTGTGTTGCCAGTTTCTCTGTCTTGTGTTTTTATTCGTCTTGTGTGTATAACCCTGTGTTGCCAGTTTCTCTGTCTTGTGTTTTTATTCGTCTTTTGTGTACACCCTGTGTTGCCAGTTTCTGTCTTGTGTTTTTATTCGTCTTGTTTGTAACTCTGTGTTGCCAGTTTCTCTGTGTTGTGTTTTTATTCGTCTTCTGTGTGCACCCTGTGAATTTTTGCCAGTTTCTCTGTATTGTGTTTTTATTCGTCTTGTGTGTACACCCTGTGTTGCCAGTTTCTCTGTGTTGTGTTTTTATTCGTCTTGTGTGTACACCTTGTGTTACCAGTTTCTTTGTGTTGTGTTTTTATTCGTCTTGTGTGTACACCTTGTTTTACCAGTTTCTTTGTGTTGTGTTTTTATTCGTCTTGTGTGTACACCTTGTGTTACCAGTTTCTTTGTGTTGTGTTTTTATTCGTCTTGTGTGTACACCCTGTGTTACCAGTTTCTCTGTGTTGTGTTTTTATTCGTCTTGTGTGTAACCCTGTGTTGCCAGTTTCTCTGTCTTGTGTTTTTATTCGTCTTTTGTGTACACCCTGTGTTGCCAGTTTCTGTCTTGTGTTTTTATTCGTCTTGTTTGTAACCATGTGTTGCCAGTTTCTCTGTGTTGTGTGTTTATTCGTCTTCTGTGTGCACCCTGTGAATTTTTGCCAGTTTCTCTGTATTGTGTTTTTATTCGTCTTGTGTGTACACCCTGTGTTGCCAGTTTCTCTGTGTTGTGTTTTTATTCGTCTAGTGTGTACACCTTGTGTTACCAGTTTCTTTGTGTTGTGTTTTTATTCGTCTTGTGTGTACACCTTGTGTTACCAGTTTCTTTGTGTTGTGTTTTTATTCGTCTTGTGTTACCAGTTTCTTTGTGTTGTGTTTTTATTCGTCTTGTGTGTACACCCTGTGTTACCAGTTTCTCTGTGTTGTGTTTTTATTCGTCTTGTGTGTAACCCTGTGTTGTCAGTTTCTCTGTGTTGTGTTTTATTCGTCTTGTGTGTACACCTTGTGTTAATTTTTGCCAGTTTCTCTGTATTGTGTTTTTATTCGTCTTGTGTGTACACCCTGTGTTGCCAATTTCTTTGTGTTGTGTTTTTATTCGTCTTGTGTGTACACC
>MJUT01004075.1:46950-58624 GCA_002080005.1 Gigantidas platifrons | reverse complement strand
TGTGTTGTGTTTTTATTCGTCTTGTGTGTACACCTTGTGTTGTCAGTTTCTTTGTGTTGTGTTTTTATTCGTCTTGTGTGTACACCCTGTGTTGCCAGTTTCTCTGTCTTGTGTTTTTATTCGTCTTGTTTGTAACCCTGTGTTGCCAGTTTCTCTGTCTTGTGTTTTTATTCGTCTTGTGTGTACACCCTGTGTTGCCAGTTTCTCTGTGTTGTGTTTTTATTCGTCTTCTGTGTGCACACTGTGAATTTTTGTCAGTTTCTCTGTATTGTGTTTTTATTCGTCTTGTGTGTACACCCTGTGTTGCCAGTTTCTCTGTCTTGTGTTTTTATTCGTCTTGTGTGTAACCCTGTGTTGCCAGTTTCTCTGTCTTGTGTGTAACCATGTGTTGCCAGTTTCTCTGTCTTGTGTTTTTATTCGTCTTGTGTGTAAACCCTGTGTTGCCAGTTTCTCTGTGTTGTGTTTTTATTCGTCTTCTGTGTGCACCCTGTGAATTTTTGTCAGTTTCTCTGTATTGTGTTTTTCTTCGTCTTGTGTGTACACCTTGTGTTGCCAGTTTCTCTGTGTTGTGTTTTTATTCGTCTTGTGTGTACACCCTGTGTTGCCAGTTTCTCTGTCTTGTGTTTTTATTCGTCTTGTGTTTAACCATGTGTTGCCAGTTTCTCTGTCTTGTGTTTTTATTCGTCTTGTGTGTACACCCTGTGTTGCCAGTTTCTGTCTTGTGTTTTTATTCGTCTTGTTTGTAACCCTGTGTTGCCAGTTTCTCTGTGTTGTGTTTTTATTCGTCGTCTGTGTGCACCCTGTGCATTTTTGCCAGTTTCTCTGTATTGTGTTTTTATTCGTCTTGTGTGTACACTTTGTGCTGCCAGTTTCTTTGTGTTGAGTTTTTATTCGTCTTGTGTGTACACCCTGTGTTGCCAGTTTCTCTGTGTTGTGTTTTTATTCGTCTTGTGTGTACACCCTGTGTTGTGTTTTTATTCGTCTTGTGTGTACACCCTGTGTTGCCAGTTTCTCTATGTTGTGTTTTTATTCGTCTTGTGTGTACACCCTGTGTTGCCAGTTTCTCTGTATTGTGTTTTTATTCGTCTTCTGTGTACACCATGTGTTGCCAGTTTCTCTATGTTGTGTTTTTATTCGTCGTGTGTGTACACCCTGTGTTGCCAGTTTCTCTATGTTGTGTTTTTATTCGTCTTGTGTGTACACCCTGTGTTGCCAGTTTCTCTGTGTTGTGTTTTTGTTCGTCTTGTGTGTACACCCTGTGTTGCCAGTTTCTCTGTGTTGTGTTTTGATTCGTCTTGTGTGTACACCCTGTGTTGCCAGTTTCTCTGTGTTGTGTTTTTATTCGTTTTGTGTGTACACCCTGTGTTGTCAGTTTCTCTATGTTGTGTTTTTATTCGTCTTGTGTGTACACCCTGTGTTGCCAGTTTCTCTATGTTGTGTTTTTATTCGTCTTGTGTGTACACCCTGTGTTGCCAGTTTCTCTGTATTGTGTTTTTATTCGTCTTGTGTGTACACCCTGTGTTGCCAGTTTCTCTCTATTGTGTTTTTATTCGTCTTCTGTGTACACCATGTGTTGCCAGTTTCTCTATGTTGTGTTTTTATTCGTCTTGTGTGTACACCCTGTGTTGCCAGTTTCTCTGTGTTGTGTTTTTATTCGTCCTGTGTGTACACCTTGTGTTGCCAGTTTCTCTGTGTTGTGTTTTTATTCGTCTTGTGTGTACACCTTGTGTTGCCAGTTTCTCTGTATTGCCCCTTCGGTATTTTCTAACGTTTATTTGCTGAAATTTAAAATTTCATCAAAATAATAAATTGAACAAAAAATGACACAATGACATTGACAAAAAGACGGGGTACCCATGAACTTTTTAAAAGTCACACAATTTCCTAATTTCTCTTTAAAAACATTTTCTTGACGACTTATCTTTTTTTCTTGTTTGGTTCTTATGAAATAAATGCATGCACACTTCAAGAGGTAGTCTACAAATATAATTTCTAATGGGGTGGGGAGGGGAGCGGGTGGAACAGACTCCGTCCAATCATTGGATTAGGAGAAACAGACTTGATACCTGGTTAATGATTACTTCTTTGGTATTCAAACTCTTCTTACGGTGGCCATGGGTGTATTCAAACTCTTCTAATGGTGGCCATGAGTGTCTTCAAACTCTTCTAACGGTGGCCATGGGTGTGTTCAAAAAACTCTTCTAATGGTGGCCATGAGTGTCTTCAAACTCTTCTAATGGTGGCCATGAGTGTCTTCAAACTCTTCTAACGGTGGCCATGGGTGTGTTCAAACTCTTCTAATGGTGGCCATGAGTGTCTTCAAACTCTTCTAACGGTGGCCATGGGTGTGTTCAAACTCTTCTAAGTGTGGCCATGCATGGGTGTGTTTCCTTTGTTGTAATCACAATCCTGTCCTTTCCTCATTCATGACTTTGTATCACCGGATATGTAACAAGAGTTACACGACAGATTCCGCATGTGGAACAGTCCTGAGCTAGTTATCCTTCCGGAGCACCATATTTTAGTGGAGTTCATGGTTTATCCTTTTTCTTTTTAGCCATTGTATAATATTCTGTCCTTCGATTTGTGGCTTCCGAATACACCCTTAGGTATCTTCGAACTTTTCATATACACGACGTCAGAACTGTTTTCCGTTATTTCTAACACATGTCACCTAATCACAGAATCAGAAAACAACACAGAAGTAGAGAATATTGTCACAGAAGACTTGAAAAAGAAGCATGACATGGATATATACCGCTTGCATTTACAGTTGGCGATCTTGTGTTGTCTTCGTGCGTTTAAATGCAAAACAGTCAAACACTGAAAATGATATTCTGTTATTCGGTGTTTTAGCTCATCTGATACAAAGGGTCATGTATGCTATTGTCATAACTTTCCGTCCTCTGTCCGTCTTTACCGTGGTTACATTTCACATTTTTATGGTCTCCTAAAGAGACTACATTGGCATCAGCGTCTGGACTTAAGTTGGAGTCCACTCCTGAAATCGGCATCCACAGACCTAAGACTAGTATCTCAAATCACAGTCCAATTTAAGGGCATTCTCAAATCGGCGTCCTTTCCAGAGCGAAAGCTTGCATATGCTTTTACCATGTAACATGATGGATGTGGGTCAAGTTTGTACATCATCTCCATTGCATACAAAATGTATTATATAAAATGAATGCAAAATGTCAAATTTCCAGTGCGCCTGACCAGTGTTTGTCTACAAAAAAAATGTTCATAAATGCTGACTCATTTCCCCCTTTTTTGTCGTCAAGAATCCGTCATCTGGTCTTGTCGCTTCTTCGTCATTGTATAAAAAAATCTGCCCTACCGGGTGTGACGTCATTGCACGTCGATTTGAGAAAGTGAGAAACATCCATTGATTTGAGAATTTGAAAAAAGGACATAGATTTGAGGTACATATGTCTGTGACGTAGAAATCAGACATGGATTTGAGGTCGATTAGAGGATGGATGTCGATCTGAGTCTTACATATATTTACACCTCGCCAAAAGTTAAGCAACACCCGATTATGTTTAAATAATATTTTTTCAAGGAATAAACAAATAACCAAAACATCTATTAAATGGACTGGGTTTATGATTTTATTAAACAAATGAATGCATTGTAAGTAAATTATAAATTTGGACATTTTAAAGCTTATTTAGAAGAGTAATACTCAGGGGGAAATGTGTGTAAAAATGGCAGTAAAAAACACAATTTTTTTTCCCACCTAAATCTGATATTTGTAACACAATTGTTTGCATGTTTACAACAAATCATGTTTAGAACTCGAAATTGACAATTTAAGACTACATTTCTATACAAGTGTGGTCAGTAACGCGTGTAACCTCCCCGATTCCGGAAAAGTTCGTCAACACGTCGTCTCATACATTTAACAAGGTGGCGTAAAAAGGGTACACTTTGCCATTCCTGGACCAAAGCATCACGCAATTCTTGTAAATTCTGACATGCTGGAACGCGATCATTGCTTTTCTGTCCCCTGTGTGGTCTAGCATTATCGTCCGTGAATAGCGGCCTGGGGTTGCGAAGTAACCAGGGCAAAGGAAGCGACCAGTAAATGCAAAGACTTCAAAAAGACCCTAAATGAAATAACTTGTTGTTATAATTTTGTTATTTTGTTTCAAACCAACAATAAAATAATAACTAATGTATACATTTTTCTGTTTTTATTAATTTAAGAAGAAAGGATTTTACAACATATAACAATAATCAAGAGTAACAAAATGATAAATACATTTAAAACAAATAAAGCAAACTATTCCGTATATATATGCTTGATAACAAGCTGACTTATCGCCCTTTGATTAAATCTTCAGTATTTTTGATTAATGATGAATAAATACACATAAAAACATAAATTTCACATTTGTTCATTTTTTCTGTGTTTATTTAAATGTTTGTGTAAGATTCAATTAGTTTTTGTTGTGTTTTTGGGTTGCTTTTCGGGTGTTTTTGGGTGTTTTGTGGGTTTTTTTTGGTGTTTTTGGGTAAATCTACGGACCCGTCTTGTTGCAAGATGATGATTGTCAAAACGAGGCACAACGATATCCCGGATGATGTTGTCGCGATATTTTTGACCTGTCATGGTACCGTTCAGAACGTAGAGGTCCATTTTGCATTCGAAAGAAAAACATCCCCACACAGTAACACCTCCGCCACCTAAAGCTGTTGTCCCGAAGATGTGTTATTCCCTATATGCTGTATTCTTGGGTCACCACACCCGCATGTGGCCATCAATATGGTGTAGAAGGAACCTATGCTCGTCTGACCAATGAACTCTACGCCATTGCCTCAAATTCCAATTACGATGGTCACGTAACCACTGGTGTCGAGCATGACGATGTCTTCGAGTCAACAAAGGTCTTTTGATTGGTCTTCGGGCTTTTAAACGTGCGCAATTGAGTCTGCGGCTAACAGTTCGATTCCAAAATATCGTACCCCACAGTGTCGGCCATCTTGAATTTCAGATTTGAACCATCAAATCACCATTGACATAGGACAATAATGTTCTTTCGTGGATTCCTGATCAAGAAAACAAATCATACAGTTTTTAGTGAGAGGTGACCTTCCAATGAATATCCCTACTAAGTTTGGATCCAATTGGCCCACAGTGGTTTTGGAGAAGATTAAAAATGTTAAGTGTACAGATGACGGATACAAAGTGTTGACAATAGCTCAAACGACCATTTGGGTCAGGTGAGCTATAAAGACAAAAGACAAAAAAAGCTATTATGACTGACCATCCCTTCATACTATTTTCAAATGGAACAGCCCTAAACTGTATTTACTTCAAATTTTAAAGACAAAAAAAATATTTGAGGAATAACTAGTTGTTTGTTAATATAAGCTTCAATGTATCCATGGGGTTCAATTTTATTGATATAAATCATAGTAAAATGTTAAAATCAGAAGCCAAAGCAAATGCTTTATTTAAAATCCTTCACCACATACATTTTTGTACATACATACATACATTGTATAAAACATATTACTGAAGTTTAGCACTAGGTCAGTATGTGTTCTAATGTGTTTCTGTAAGTTAAATTTCTGACTAAATCCTTTACCACATATATCACATTTATAAAGTGTATCACCTGTATGGGTTCTAATGTGTGTCTGAAAGCTACCGTTGTGACTAAATCCTTTACCACATACATCACATTTATAAGGTTTACCACCAGTGTGTGTTCTCATGTGATTCTGTAAGGTAGAATTCTGACTAGATTCTGTAAGGTAGAATTCTGACTAAACACTATTCCACATCAAACATGTTTATCAACAGTATCCATGTGTTCTAATGTGTGTCTGTAAGTGACCCTTCTGACTAAATCCTTTACCACATGTATCACATTTATAAAGTGTATCACCGGTATGTGTTCTAATGTGTCCGTGTAAGCTACCATTCTGACTAAATCCTTTACCACATACATCACATGTATAAGGTTTATCACCCGTGTGTGTTCTAATGTGTGTCTGTAAGGTACCATTCTGACTAAATCCTTTACCACATACATAACATTTATGAGGTTTATCACTAGTGTGTGTTCTCATGTGATTCTGTAAGTTACCAGTCTGACTAAATCCTTTACCACATTTATACGGTTTATCATCAGTATGCATTCTAATGTGTGTCTGTAAGTTAGAATTTTGACTAAATCCTTTACCACATATATCACATTTATAAGGTTTATCACCTGTATGTGTTCTAATGTGTGTCTGTAAGTGACCTTTCTGACTAAATCCTTTACCACAAATATCACATTTATAAAGTGTATCACGAGTATGTGTTCTAATGTGTGTCTGTAAGTAAGAATTCCGACTAAACACTTTACCACATACATCACATTGATAAGGTTTATTGCCTGTATGTTTCCTAATGTGTACCTGTCTGTTACTACCATCACTAAATCGCTGACCACATATATCACATTTGTAAGGTTTATCACCTGTGTGTGTTCTGAGGTGTGTGTGTAAACTACCACTGTGACCAAATCCTTTACCACATATATCACATTGATAAGGTTTATCACCTGTATGTGTTCTAATGTGTGTCTGTAAGTTAGAATTCTGACTAAATCCTTTACCACATATATCACATTTATAAAGTGTATCACCAGTATGTGTTCTAATGTGTGTCTGTAACCTACTATTCTGACTATATCTTTTACCACATACATCACATTTATAAGGTTTATCACCAGTGTGTGTTCTCATGTGATTTTGTAAGGTAGAATTATGACTAAATCCTTTACCACATACACCACATTTATACAGTTTATCATCAGTATGTGTTATAATGTGATTCTGTAATTTAATATTATGACTAAATCCTTTACCACATATATCACATTTACAAGGTTCATCACCAGTATGTGTTCTATTGTGTGTCTGCAAGTTATGATTTGCACTAAACACTTTACCACATACATCACATTTATAAGGTTTATCACCAGTATGTGTTCTAATGTGTGTCTTCAAGTTAGAATTCTGACTAAACACTTTACCACATACATCACATTTATAAGGTTTATCACCAGTATGTGTTCTAATGTGTGTCTGCAAGTGAGCATTTTGATTAAAGACTTTACCACATATATCACATTTATAAGGTTTATCACATGTATCTTTCCTATCATAGTTTTGAAATAGATCATCGGTTGTTAAATGTTTACCAAAAACATCAAAACACTGCATCTCATCTCCAGTAGGTAATCTCCTATTATTTAAAGTATATCTTTCACCACATTTAAAGAAGTTATCCATTCTTTTCGTTTTGCACTGATCTAAAATTTGATGTTATGTAAAGCTATTTGTATCATGTGATTTTTTCTTGCAGTCTATTAAGTCATCCATTATACACTTATTCTCTAATAGAACCTTACTATTAGTATATTTGTTTACACCATTGATCTCAGTTGGCAACATCTGACCACACTTTGCATTGCAAGAGTTCTGTGAAGTCACAGTGTTTTTTCAGTGTCTTCTTCGTAAATAAAGTGAAAATGTTGATTAAATAATTCTTCTGAATAAAATATGTATTTACATACAGATATATGGTACACTAATTTTATTTGATATTGTGTTACTGATGACATTGGATCCAACAGCCATGCTAACTGTACTGTGGTGATATTTTAGACGAATTATACCATTCATGACAAAAGCTTGTTCCTGAAAAATAATTTTAAATATAAATGAAAGAAATGAAAAAACTAGAGACTCACTTACCTAGTAAAGAAGATTTATTGGTAACAAGTGAAATTGTCCCCAGATCAACTCGTATAATATAAAATTGGTTGTGCGAAAGTACTGGTCGCTAGCTTAGACGTTGAATAATGAACAATGCTACATATTTCTCTGAACATGAAGTTTCTATTTAAATATGTTGACAGAAAACATGCATTTTTGCATTTTAAACTTGTACGAACCTACATATGTACATAATTATACGAAATATTAAATAAAATGATTTGAATTATAGTTAAAACGTCAAAATTTTGCATGCAAGACTAACAAACTATGCATTTCACATAAAGAAAAAGCATGCAGATGCACTCATGCAGAAAGTGTGAAACGCGGAACATGTGCATGACAATTTTACGTCATATTTTCTTTATGTAGTCTTATGAAAAAATACTCAGATATGAAAAATGATGCTGCGAGTGGTCTTTAATGAAAACCAAGCGGACTTCGTGGTCCCAAAATTGTATTGTTTTAAGTTGTTTATTTAATGGAATTTGATTTGTGTTTAGTAAAGTTAATAGACCATAGAGAATAATCATCAAAGAATGTTCTAACTTAAATCATTTATTACCTTCCTTGATCTATAAAAAAGAATTGTTCATCAATAAAAATAAAATTACACGTTAATCTTTCAACCAAAAATATTAATTTCTAATACATATTCTTTTTAGACATTTTAAATATTTGGCCGATTTGACTTTCATTTTGAGGCCGTTTTGACTTGGGGCCGATTTGACTGTGGACGGTTTGACCTGGGCCAATTTGACTGGAAATCAATTTCTTGAACCATTGCCTATCATAGCATAGGTTAAATTCTGATCCCACATAACACGACTTGAATCTTACATCTACATGTGCAATCAGTGCCTATCATTAAGTGCTGCTAATGCTGTGAGATTGATTCCCGCTCATGGCGAGGTCTACTGGATACAACAATATGTGATAAAGTTTGTCAGTATCTTGCGACATGTCAATGGTTTTCGCCGGTTTACTCCACCAATAAAACTGACCGCCACCATATAACAAAAATATAGTTGAAAGTGACAGGTAATGCCATTATTAATGGCATTACCCTGACACTTAGTGACTTACCAATAACTTGACCCATATAGACCCTGTGACGAGATTAGGATGGAGATACACTGTAGTGATAGCAATCGGAAGGAATTTCGTATAACTGATCATCGGTTTCAGATGAATAACTAATTATCGGATGTAATCGAATAAAAGGACGTTGGCCACTGGTCCCCCGACGCCAAGGTTATATGGTAAGACTAAATTTTGAAACTACTGTAAACTAGAGGTTCAGGTGAGCTTGTATCACTCACCTGACTTAAATAATTCTGAAAGGGGACCACCCAAGGACCATTTTGAAGTAAAAAAGAGGGGAGTAATTCTGGTTAGATTTGTTGAAAAATCATCATTATCGAACTTTACCTAGATATTCATGGGTTACATTTACATACCAAACCTAGTTTCAATCTGACTTTTTGTTCACAAGTTATAATTTGGAAACCAAAAAATTAGCAATTTTGAAGAATAAAAAGGGTAAAATTTGTCGAAAAATGATCGCTATCAAACTTCACCTAGATATTCATAAGATACACTTACATACCAAACCTTATTTCAATCTGACTATTTGTTCCCAAGTTATCATCTAGATCTGGAAACCAAATATTTGGCAATTTTGAGGTATAAAAAGGGGCATAACTCTAGTAAAAATTGTTGAAAAATTGTCATTATCGAACTTGACCTAGATATTCATAAGATACACTTACATGCCACACCTAGCTTCAATCTGACTTTTTATTCACAAGTTATCATCTGGAAACCAATTCGGGACACACGGACGAAGTATAAAAAGGTATGTAACTCTGGTAAGATTTGCCGAAAAACGATCGCTATCGAACTTGACCTAGATATTCATTAGATACACTTACAATGTACATACCATACCTAGTTTCAATCTGACTATTTGTTCCCAAGTTATCATCTGGAAACCAAATATTTAGCAATTTTGAGGTATAAAAAGGGGCATAACTCTAGTAAAAATAGTCGAAAAATTGTCATTATCGAACTTGACCTAGTTCTTCATAAGATACACTTACATACCACACCTAGCTTCAATCTGACTTTTCATTCACAAGTTATCATCTGGAAACCAAGCACACGGACGGATGGACGGACGGACGACACCCATTTCTATAGTCCCCTTCGACGAAGCAACGGGGGACAAAAAAAAAGGATGTTTTATTGAAAACGACAAATTTTATGAAAATTTTACATTAGGGAACGACCATTTAACTTGAATAGGGAGGGGGGCGGGGGGGGTGTGTTTTGTTTTTTTCCTAAAAAAATATAAATATCCTAATTCCCAATGTTGCTGAAAAAAATATTCTGATTTTGGTGGAGGAAAAAACCAGAGGCTCCCAGAAGCCTGTAATCACTTACCTGGATCAAAGCTGCTTTCAATAACAATGCAACTGCACTGTGATGGCCATCTTGGTGGGAGTGCGTGACTGCCGGACACAATTTTGGAAATGAACCATCGAATGACTATTCCATCAAAGTTTGGTTCTAATTGAGCTACTGGTTCCAGATCAACAATATGGTTTTTATGTGAATTTCCCATAGGGTCCTATGTTAAACTAAGTTCAGCTGTGCGGCCATCTTGGTTAGAGGGCAGGACCACCAGACATAATTTTGGAAGAGCACCATCCAGTGAACATTTTATCAAAGTTTCGTTCCAATTGAGCAACTGGTTCCAGACAAGAAGATTTTTATGTGAATTCCCCATAGGGTCCTATGTTAATCTAAGTTCGGCTGTGGGGGCCATCTTGGTTCCCGCCAGACACATTTTTAGAAGAGAACCATCCAATGACTATTTTATCAAGGTTTGGTTCCAATTGAGCTAATGGTTTCAGACAAGAAGATTTGTATGGGAATTTCCCATAGGGTCCTATGTTAAATTAAGTTCGGCTGTGGCGGCCATCTTGGTCGGAGGTCTGAAATGCCAGACACACTTTTGGAAGAGGACCACCCAAGGATCATTTCAGCAAAGTTTGTTTGAGACTGGCTCAGTAGTTTCAGAGAAGATTTTTTTTCAATTTCATCCCCCCTTTTTTCTATTTTTAGCTTGGTGGCCATCTTGGTCAGAAATCGGAATCACCGGACACAATTTTGGAAGGAGGCCATCCAAGGACCATTCCACCAAAGCTTGGTTGCAATTGGTAGTGGTTTCTGAGGATAAGATTGTTATGTGAATTTCCGATAGGGTCCTATGTTAAGCTAAGTTCGGCTGAGGGGGGCATCTTTTTCGGAAGGCCGAACCGCCAGACACATTTTTTGAAGAGAACCTTCCAATGACTATTTCATCAAAATTTAGTTCTTATTGAGCAAATGGTTTCAGACAAGGAGATTTTGATGGGAATTTTCCCATAGGGTCCTATGTTAAATTAAGTTCGGCTGTGGTGGCCATCTTGGTCGGAAATCTGAAATGCCGGACACTTTTTGGAAGGGGACCACCCAGGGATCATTTCAGCAAAGTTTGGTTGAGATTGGCTCAGTAGTTTCAGAGGAGAAGATTTTTTAAAAATTTCATCCCAGTTCGATAGCGATCGTTTTTCGAATAATCTTACCAGAGTTACATCCCTTTTTATACTTCGTCCGTGTGTCCCAAATTGGTTTCCAGATGATAACTTGTGAATAAAAAGTCAGATTGAAGCTAGGTGTGGCATGTAAGCAGAGTTTCTGCTACAATTTTACAAGCACAGGACAACTGTCCAATATAAGACAATTTCTATCAAACAATTTGTCCTAAGTAATTTTGTGTTATCAGACAGACAAAATGGAGATCACAGAGTGATCCTAATCTAAGGAGGGGTTACCACCCCAAGAAAAT
>MJUT01004065.1:129159-161193 GCA_002080005.1 Gigantidas platifrons | reverse complement strand
AGTTAAACCGGTTAATGTCAACATGTCAACATTTGGCAATTTAATAAATCCGATTTATTGGTGGATATTTATTTTGGATGTTGAATAAAAAGAGAAATAATAATTTACTGTTTTGTTTTGCTTTATTTGATTTTGCTTTTAATTTATTTTGAACACGATATAACAAGCTTATAATTTTAAAATGAGATAATTAATTTCATTAATATTTAATTATGATTTAATTTACTGGTATGCCTAATTAATCTGCCTTGGTTCAGATTGTAATGTTATTTTAGCAATAAAACAGATACAAATGATTGTTGAATGTCAATTTAAATGTCGTTGCAATTTCTTAATCAAAGGTACTTTAACAAGGAAACAAATAACTGTGTATTGCCTATTTTTTTAAACATGTACATACGTAGATTACTTTGTAATAAAACACTATTTTTGAGTGACTTCTATAAGTATTAGTATATAAACCCACCACCAAATATAGGCGCTATACAGCATAGCACATGTCGTTTAATTCGTTTTTATCTACATCTTTTGGTACAATTTGAGTTTGTTTGAACGAGCTACCTTTTTCTCGTGATCGTCATGTTTTTCTTTCCATTCTGCTAATTAACAGTCATAATATTATACCTTTATAAATGTTATCGCTTTTACGGTACATCACATTCACTTTCCGGTGTACGGGGAAACACGGTGAAATACAATACTTTTTAAATGTTATCGCTTTTACGGTACCACTAACCACAATCTACGGTACACCACCATCAATTTCTGGTGTACCGGGATACACGATGATACAATACCTTTATAAATCCATGTTTTTGTAAAGGCCGAGTTCAAAATGCTGATAGTTTTTGTATTTTTTTGTTAATTACATTGCTATAATTGTCGATGGGGAACTTGAAGGATGCCATGATAACGTAGGAAAAAAAGCACGAATGATATCTAATGTGCCTAAAATTGCTCTCTGGGAAATAATCATGTGTAAATTACTTCTCCTATGTGTGGACGGATCATGTGTAATACAAAACAATTATGTGACACTTGTTTTAGATTAAAGGTTAAAGCAGCACTCTATGTAAGTTTGGCACGTAAGTGTTGCACATGATCCAAATTTGTTCAAGTATCACTTTTCTAGGGACAAATGCTCGATATTAAAGACATTTTACCATATTCCTATTTATATTTTTTTTAAATGCTGACTAATCAGGATCATTGAAGTAACATTCGAATTAATAACTTGTGATTCTCATTCTCAGGTGATGGGTTTCAATCCTTATTTATTTGTAATTTTGTACTCAATGTCAAGCCATAGAAAGATCAGTTTAAACAGACCATTGCTTCGACATGCAAATATATTTTGTTAGATTCTAGGCATTTGAAAGTGGAATCTGAAGGACAAACATAGGGTGCCTTTATACATATATTATATCCATACGTGTCCTTTCTTCGTTGATCGCATCTATCCCATTGAGCTTGAGATAAAGGATACCACAGATAGAGATAGGTCTGCTTCATACCTTCACATGCACCTTGAAATTGAGAGTGATGAGTGGTTAAGAACGAAACTTTACGACAAAAGAGATGATTTCAATGTTCCCATTGTGAACTTTCCATTTATATATAGCAACATTCCAGCAGCACCTGCATATGGAGAATATATTTCTCAGTTCATACGATATTCCAGAGGTTGTGGTTCCTATCAGGATTTCTTTGATAGGGGGTTGTTGCTAACAAGGAAGCTACTGAAGCAAGGGTTCCTTTTGGTAAATTTGAAGTAATCACTTCGAAAATTTTACGGTCGCCACCATGACTTGGTTGATCGATATGTACTATCTGTGTCAAAAATGACCACGGATTTGTTCCACTTGTCCTAAGCACTTCCTGGTCCCTTCCTCGTTCACGACTTATCACTGGATTTGTAACTAGATTAACACGACGGGTGCCACTAGTGGAGCAGGAAGTGCATACCCTACCGTAGCAACTGCGTACACCTCCAGCTTTTAGTGGAGTTCATGGTACTCGATCTTTTCATACAATTTGAGTTTGAACGAGCTACCTTTTCTCGTAATGGTCATGTTTTTTTTTCATTCTATTAATTAACAGTAATACTACTATACCTTTATAAATTATAGCGCTTTTACGGTACACCTAATCACAATCTACGGTACACCGCCATCAAATTATGATGTACGGGGATACACGGTGATACAATACCTTTATAAATAATATCGCTTTTATGATACACCTAACTACAATCTACGGTACACCACTATCAATTTCTGGTGTACGTGGATACACGGTGATACAATACCTTTATACATTCTATGGCTTTTACGATACACCTAACCATAATTTACGGTACATCGCCATCAATTTCCGGTGTACAGGGATACACGGTGATACAATACCTTGATACATTTATGTCGCATTGCTCTAATTGATGATGGGGAACTGGGAGCCTGTCATGATAAATTAGGAATAAAAATACGACTGCTATCATATTTGGCGAAAACTGGTCTCTGGGAAAGAATCATGTGTAATTTGACATGTACGTGTTGCATATAATCGAGATTTGATCAAGTATCACCTTTCTAGGGACAAAGCTGAAAGTTTTTTTTTAATATATTATCCTTGGTTGACAATTATCAAGATTCAGTTAATAATCAATATTTTAATCTTTATTTTTAGATGAAATAGAAATGTATAATCACTTGTTAATGTGTGTGTTTAACTTAAATATGTTTTATGTTTTTTTTTTCTTTTTAAGTGATATAACTACAATACTGCTAGTATTTGTGTTTAACACCTATCATCAATCAATGCATAATTAATGATAATTTACTATTAATAATGAAGTTAACTTACTTTTTCTATGTGTTCGCTTTATGCAAATGGTGGCGGTTTTCTACACAAAGATGATTACACAGGAAAATGATTGACTATAACAGGAAGTACATACATACTATGTACACCTAGGTGATAAAAGTATTTCACGTTTTGTGTACACAACGGCACACTACCAGATAAGAATGTACTTCGGTTGTTGATAACTTTATGACATTGATCATTATGTTACTAAATGTAGACATGATAATTTCCTACATGCGCGTACATAAAACGTTAGGGAATAACGAATGGCCAATCAAAAATGAAAAAGAAACCACGAACAGATCGACTTAGATCTTCGAGCAAACAAGGTGAATTTTCATTAATAAATCTTGTAAAACGGGATCGTAAAAGAAGCTTACGCGACTTGCTGAAAGGCGTTGACCTCTGTGTTCCAGTTCCGATTTTTAAAAGACCAATTCCAAGACGATTGAGTAAAATCGGCTTTTACAGAAGAACGTCGTCAGATAGTTTCGAAATGGAAACACATCCTAGCGGAACAGTCTTAAAGTAGGTGATCTGCTTAACACAGCTGAAGCCGTAAAAGCAGTACTCCTGCCCGACATACGTAAACTCATCTCAGCTGCCACTGCCCCCCTTCGCCAACTTTTTAAAAAACAGAAAGCGCAAGGCTGCGCGATAATATAGACGGACTCGAACAATATGGTAGACGTACGCTTATTAATGTGGCTATACTCGATGAAAACGATCCACAGGACACAGTTGAAAAAGTGTTCAAAGTACTAAAAAATCGACAACGACTTCCAGATACCCGAAGCTGAGCGTGCTCATCGAATCGGAAAGCCTTTCAGCCAATATTCTCGCCAAATAATAGTTCGATTTAATAGTCCTGGAATCAAACACCGAATCCTCAAAACTGCCCAAACTCTTAAGGAACTACCATCATACAGTCATGATTGTCTTATCGAAGACCTGACCGTCACGAGAAGTAAGCTAGAATTTATTTACCGCAAATTAGTTAAAAGTAGAGACATCAAGCAAACATGGGCAATAGATGGGAAAATATTTATAAGGCCATTACTACTTAATTCTGTGCTTCATGTCAGCGCGCGCGTTGGTTTTGAAGCCTTTTCACGTAAAACAAAGAAAATGAAAAATTACGATTTTCACGGTAAAACCCGGAAATTTGATATTTTTCCGTCAATGTTTAGTGATTTAATACAAAGCATCACCTGTACGCTTTATTCGGTGTTTGCGATACTGTATGGTCGTAGATATTTCGTGATATAGATTTCTCGTGCAGCTGCAATCTGGCAATTTGTCTTTCGAGGAACATTTGTCAAAACGAAAATCCCTTTACACGTATTTAGAAAAAGCAATTGAGGTATCATTTTTTTTTTACTAATACTTATTATCAGTTCTTTCTTCAAAAGGAACAAAACTCTAGTCACGGTGAAAGTTACGAAATAATCGCAAACAGTTTTGGACTGGTATGTTGTCTCTGTTTCGACCGAACATAATTTTTCTCAGATATTTGAGGCAATAAGTGTTGCAAGCAGACATGCATTAAACAATACACGTTTAACAGAAAAACTCAGAATAGATGACTATAAAGATGGAAGGGTTTTCCTCGTACAGGATATTTCAGATATGAAAAATAAAATTGAAGTCAGTTGGGGGCTGTCGGTAACAGAGTGTGCTAAGAATTTTAAATTTAATCATGCTTTGTACAGCATGACCCCAAAAGTTCAAACACAAACCGTCAGTAATGCTTTCAATTTGTTGAAAGAAGGGCAACGTAAGTTATCTCTAGATAGTGTAAAATACCCTGAAAAATGGGCTCAGAAACAAATTCAACGGGTGATTTTAGATTATATAGCGATATTATCGATCTGCTGCAAAAAAATGGGCATGGCTTTATTCAGGGATGTGAAAAGAACAGTGGCAAAGAACTTGTCAAACACTTGTCTGATTCTTTATTTCACATCTTTCCAAATATGCACAGGTTCAAAGACAGATATATTTCTTTACAAGGTTATTTTAAAAAGCTCTATGGTGAAAAAGACCCAGGCAATTTCGTACACCTGTACAATAATCCCACTGCTCACAAGCATAAAATTAATCAGCTGGATGCAAAACGTTTGCATAGTCATGCACAGAATTTATACAGATGCTTAGCATACCCATTTCTAATCTCCAGTAGACTACACGAGTTGAAAGTAGCGACTCAAGAGTTGGCCGATGCCCTAGATAAGATGGGTGCATACTTGTCATCAAACAACACAAACATGCAAAAAATACATCTGTCAATGGAACCTATTCGCCAACCTGGTGATGGGCACTCGGATGATTTACGATTTTTGAAAGGTGCACTGCGGACAGATCAGAAAATAATTGACAGATATTCCGCATTTGAAAATTATTAATTGGTAAAGATATGTATTCTCCTGAATTAATAAATGAAGTATTACCTCTTGATAGAAAAGACCGATATCTTTTTATGAAAAACAAACAACTGCCAATAAATGTTGAAATTTACAGATATTACAGAGGTAATGATATGGGCACATTGTGGTTGATTTGGAAGTGTGGGCCTGGGTAGATATGAAAAAATATAATGATGTTTTACCTCAGATTGAAAAGGAAATCCCAGTGTTTCATACACGTGCCATGAAACGTGAATTTAAAGACAAATTTAGTCTGGTAATAAATAATCGTACTATCCTGAACTCTGTGTATGCTTATCTTACTGGTGATCATTCTGCACAGCTTTCTGCAATCAGTAAAGCTGTACAAGCTAGACTTGAGCTTATTCTCCAGTCTGGTGGTGATACTGAACTAGTTTATGACATGAGGTCATTTAATGAGGGATGTCCTGAAAAATATGAGGCTTTCTGGGATGCTATCAAAGCTTTCATTAACAAGTATGAACTTGAAGCAGTAGATGATCGACGTCATGGCAGAATTGCTCATATGGGGATGGCAATGTCGGTTTCTGATCTTATCACTCATGTCAAAAACACCGCCCAGATGAGGCAAAAGTTCCCTCTGCTGAATGGGTGAGACTACAGTTTTGGCCTAAAAATTATTTTTATGGAAATGCTGTTCAACATACAGGGAAGTTTGATTTGAAATTCAAAGTTCAGTCTCGTCAGCTATGTGGTAGTCATGTTGATAGTCATTATTGTGCTACTCTGTTCAGGTATGTGCAAAGTTTCGCTGTCAAATATAGAGATTATACTGTCATATCTAGTCTAAGCACTGTAAAAAAAAGTTGGTGTCAGATGTCTTCCTGAGGTTGACTTTGAAAGGGACACCATTTAATATTTCACAGCCTGCTTCAGATTTATTAATTGCAGAGTTAAAGTCTTCATTACAAAAAAAATGATTCCTCAATTGCTGATCCTGTGTCAATGACATCAAAAGATGTACGCAATAAACCTGTGTTCAAAAAGTTCATGTCTCACTGTTGCCCTGTGCGAAAGTACTTGTTCATGATAAAAAAGTGTGGACATGTGCTATGTCCAGAGGGAATATGTACACCTTCCAGATTTCCTCGGGATATTTTGGACTCCATTTATACCTTACCAGGTAATAAATTACACATTGTGTAAGTATTGGTATTTACAGGTTTGAGTGATAAAGATTTGTAAAATAATAATACAAACAAAAAAAACTGCAAACTTTTATTGTTTAATATACAATATCAATGAAGTTATTTTGTCCAACAATCTGACATGTGACAAACAAACAAAAAAGAGATAACAGAAATTAATTTCAATACTCTTACTTCAGAAGAATATTTTTAAACATTGCATTGAACAAAGAACAGATATGGGGTAAATGTACATGAGACATGCAAGGAAATCATAAAGCAAAGGAACAGTGTTTTTATTGCATCTTGAATGTCTTGATGAACAATAGAAATTCAAACTGAACTGGTTTAGTCAAATATTTGCATCCTTTAGTAATTTTTGAAGACTGACTGGTACATATGTATCATATTTATCAGGTTTTATATTAATATAATGAAATATTTTGCAGATCCAGTCCCATCTAAGGACAAGGCAGGACATTTTCAAATATTTGAAGAGGCAACATCTGAGGAGCATTGTCCTAGTTTGCAAAGAGCAGTTAATCAAGGAACAGATATCTCATATAGATTTTCTGCAGAGACAGTTAGGGCTGCTGTATTGTGTACAGACTGTTAGAAACCTAGGTAAAATATTGATATTACAAGTAGTCAAACCTGTTTTAAGAGACCACGTAAGGGAGAACAAAAAAGTGGTGCATTAGACGGATGGTCTTTTTAATACAGGTTCAGTTTGTATGAAATATTGGGCCCGGGTGGCTCAATGAGTTAGGTCGTTGGATCTAACAACTCATACAAGCCTATCACCAATACGAGGTGGGTTCGCACCCAGCTTTGCAAATAACAAAAAAGGTGCACTCGACTCGCAGCCGCAAGTGATAAAGTTTACCAGTTGCTTGCCCGGGGTCGGTGGTTCTCTCCGGGTACTCCGGCTTCCTCCACAACTAAGTCTGGTCGCCATGATATAGCTGAAATATTGCTGAAAGTGGCATTAAACACCAAAATTCAATTCAATTCAATTCAGATGGATCTAAAAATAATGGTCTTATAAGACAGGTTTTTGCTTAACACAAACTTGACAAATGGTCTCTAGCAGTTTTGACTATATGTGTATTTCACGTACATTTGATATATTTGAGACTGAAATCAGCATGTAAAAATTCAGTCATTGCAAAGGTTACTTCTCTCAGTTCTTTTACTTGTTAGCAGTGCATGCTTTATATCATTATTTAATTATACCCCCGCTCCACCGGAGGGGGTATACTGTTTTATCTCTGTCCGTCCTTCCGTCTGTCTGTCCTTCTTGGTTGGTTTTTATACACATTGAACATATATGGGGGGTATCACAAGTGAGCATTAGCTCACAGTTCATTTTGTTACAATCTTAGATAAAAATACACCAAAACGACAAACACCGGGTGTAGTATTAAAGGGTGATATTATAATTGATATTCAGTTTTGAAAACATTTGACTTCTCTTGTTTGTATTACTTTTTACTATCAATCAATATATGTTTTCATTTTATATTTCAGACTAGTGTATTCTCAGAAACAACCATCCCAGGAACAAATGGTGGAGTTAAATGTGTTGATTGAACAAACTCTTTTCACGTGTGGAAGCAATTTAATTCCAGGTGATCATGATCTTTCGGAGGTATTTGCTGTTCAGACAAACATTGGTTGTGGTACAGATGTCTCTTACCACTACTTTTCTTGTGCTCTGAAGCTTGTATGCTATAAATGTGGATCAAAAGATGAACTTGTATTTATCCCACAGGAAGAAAAACAGTTGTATCAGTCGATTCACACAGTATGTGCTACTTGCAAGGCGGGAGGTGCCATTTTCCGAATGAGAAATAAAGTGAAAACTGCTCAAAAAAGATCTGCCAAAAAAACGCCCAAATTCTCATGATTGAATTCAAATATTATGTTATAATATTAAAATACAGCAGTATTACAGTATAATTTTTGTTCATTTGAAGGTATTAAACTCGAGTGCAGTGAAAATGTACAGTGATTATATTTGAAATGTGCAGTGATATTTTGTTTATATATATGAGCAGTACTGGTGCAGTACTGGTAGTACAATTTCTAAAATAGTTAAAGATGGAGATCATCCAAATACACTAGTTAAACTTTATAACTTTGCACAGCAGGATGATGTAACTTTTTCCTTTTTCTATATACATATGTATGTCAGTAGTGTAGTCGTATTGAACATTAATATTTTGGTATTTGATCAAGTTAACTATCCTATGGTCAATTTGCTTTGACAAGCATTATTTCATTGAAACTGAATACTTGTATAGATTTGTACATTTGGAACCAGAATAAAAGTTATGAAGCATGTTTTTAGTTTTAAAGGTGAAGATTTCTACCAAAAGTATATGGATATGTTGCACTGCAGCTGATCAAGTTTAATATTGGTCAAGGTTACCCTGCATTTATATTTACTTGGTACAAAAATGTATTGGACTGGGTCAATCTACATTTACTCAGTTTATGTCCAGGTCAACTTACATTCACATGGCATTGGTCTGGATCAACCTTCATTTACTCAGCTTTGTCTATTTGAACTTACATATACTCAGCTTTTGTCTAGGTAAACTTTAATTTACTCAGTATTAGTGTAGGCCAACCTACATTTGGCTGAAATTGCTCTAGGCCATCCTGTATTGGTATTATTGCATACTGATACAAAAAAAAATCTGTGAAATTCGTCTTGTTTTATTGTTGGGGTTTTGTTTGTTTGCCTCATACCCTCCTCACTTTGAAAAAAAAATGATGTCAAACAAAGAATTACATTGTAATGGCCTAAAGGACAGAACCGATGTTATGCATAGAGCAAATATGAAACTGAATTCAACGACATGATGAATTGATATAATTGGTTATTAATATATCCTGATCATTCATCGTAGTCTTATACATTATGCTGCACCTCACAATCGTCGGTTTAGACGACATTAATATTACCAATATTATTCACTGTGCGTTGATGCATATCAACGTCAAGCAAAATATTTGCATGATAACGTGATACATACTATTGTTGGTTGTTTATATATTGTACTATGGTATGCAACTTAAACTAGGCCAATGATATGTATATACGCTTTAGCTTTTGATATTTATAATAGTCATATATAGTATGACCACTTCATGTATCAAGTATCCTTTATCATCGAATAGAATTCAAGTATAATTCATACCTCTACTAAAAACATCATATTTTCTGCTCAAAAATATTTGTATTTACAAATAGATAAAGAAAATTACTCTGCTTGTTATTGGACGAGATATTAGGGAAATGCGTTTTACGTATAGTATTATTTTCGGAAAAATATATTACCCAAATAAGAAATATATTTACACTTTTGTAACATTATCCATGCTAATATTACACAATTTGACTTTAAATAGAAAAATCTCAGTAACAGCTGAACAATCTAGTTAAATATAAACTATATGCTAGATTGTCATCCCTTCTACTACCATTAATAATCTTGGATGTTCACCAGATCGTACTCGTATATATTTATTGTCAAGATTTATCTCCCTTAATGCAAAAACTACAAGTCATGCAAACTGAAAACAAATTTCACTTTCAGTTACCCAGCATGTATCTTCAGTAACTGCAATGCTACCATTAAATATGAGAAGGCGCGGCCTGTACACATATAGATGTTTTGAACCTGTTCAATAACTATTAATATTGAAATGATATTTTTATTAACTATGCTATAAATGCTATCTATTCATATTTATTGAAATTATACTGATAATCATATTTATTTTATTTCCATGCCCGTTATGGGATGTTCACGGCTGATCTTGTCCACTCTATTTACAAAAATATCCTATATTTGTCATATTTTTAGATAAAATACAATATCCTAATTGTCCTACAAGTCAATATGAGTATTACACATGATGCTGTCACCACTATGCGTCCGATGTCGTCGTCTGTCGTTCTCTTCATCGGTAAACGTTTACATTTTAATATTCTTCTCTGAAACATGATCACTGACTTAATGCTCTGTAAGTGGTGCTCCATTTTTTTTTAGAAATCGGAAAACCATCACAGAAACAAGATGCACCAAACAGGGAGTTGTATGTTGTTGTTTTAGATATAGGTGTGTTGAGTGTTCAACCAATTCTGAATATTTTTTCTTTATATTCCATATAATATTCTCTTTATAGAGAATGGTGATATATTTTTATAGCTCTTACCGATTTGTTGATACAAAGGATCAAAATGGAGCCCACCATCCAATAGATTCCATGTGAAATGTATTGCATACATTTTCAAACTCTTTATGTTTCCGAGATTGAAAGGGTCAACGGGAGATAAAACGGACCAACACCTAAAATAATTTAGAAAAATATGTTTAATCTTTTTTCTATGCAGTATGTTTTCTGTATAAGTTTTATATGCAGTTTGAACACAGTTTTCTCTCGGATGTTTCAATAAATTTGTTGTAATTTTTATCATTTCAAATATACGAGAGGTCAAAGGGGTCTACGCCCAAAATAATGTTGCTTTATTTATTTCGAGTCTGATATTCCTACGATTTTTCCTTCAGACGTACCTGTAGTTGAAATAAAGTGAACAAATATCAAACTTGGCTTAGCAACGATTATATTTATGGGATCTCCTCATTCTAGTTACTGTGAGTGTACTATATATGCAACTTAAAGTTTGTCACGCTAAATCGTCACACCCTTGCACTCCTCACAAATTTGACAATTTTTTTGGAGGATAACTTTGTAACCAGAAGAGCAATCCGTGAAGCGTAGAATGATCATAACAGTTGCCATTGTGCTTGTATTAAGATATTATCTATTCTTTCATATCACTTAAAATCACTTAAAATTCAACTCGCCATGATATAGCTGAAAAAAATACTGAGTTGGCGTAAAACAACATACACTTACTTACTTACTCAAATATGTCAAATAATTCTCCGAACATTTAAATGTCTTTAGTTTTTTTATCACTCAATTATACTTTGAAAAATAACACGACAATTAGAATGTTATGCACTTCCACACAGTGACAAAGACAAAAATGGGGAAAAGTTTGAAGAGATTAAATTTTATGTCGACATTGTCATATTTGATGTCGACATTGTTATATTTGATGTCGACATTGTCATATTTGCGTTCACAGTTATGACAGTATAGCAGGTGTCAGTTGTGACTCAATTATGATTGCAACGTTGTCCCTGAATTGGTGTAGCATAATGACATGCTTACTTTCTTTATTATTCATTTACGCAATTATTGCAAAACTTCAGGAATCTTGTAGTACAAATAATCTTGGATAATTAGACAAGAATTATGTTTAAATTTCTTTTAAAGTGGTAAGTCATATGACGAAATGTCACTTATTTGAAGTTCGACAGTGAAATGCATGTTTCTGTGACATCCATAATGCCATGCGTAAAAGAAATTCCCGAGTCATTTTCGGTTCGAAAAATTGAACACGAGTTGTTCGTAAAGATAGTCTCTGTTGACCTTTTAAAAGTCTTTTCAGTACAACAGGGTTGTATTGGTCAGAGTTTTGCACGATCCAAGTTAATATAAGGACTACCATCCGTATATATTCTACAAAAATCACCACACAAACCAATGCAATTTTTTCTAGGTCCTAGGTTATACAAATATTTTTTATTTTTACTGAAAATATTTATCCATTTTAAGCTAAGTCAAATTTATTCTATAATCATCTTTTACTAATCCGTTAGAAAGGTGTTTTCCAGACACACTTAGAAAAAGGCGATGTGCTTGCTTACACGTGACGTTACGAATTTACGAAATTGACATAGATGCTAGAAATGTGCTTTAGAAATTTCTTGACTCTGGCACGAAAATGCAGTATTATATTTTCCAACAATATCTATGTAAAGTTGTTCTAAACTGAGTTATATTTTTATTTTTAAGGATGTTTATCTTGACACTCTTCTTGAAAAGGGTGCTGGGTTTGTTTGTAAATAAACACAAGACGTCACGATTTTAGAAAATTGACATAGGGTGCATAGTTGTCAATGAAATATGTGCTATTTTGAAATTATTGACTTGGGAACGGAAAGGCAATATTATTGAAATCTTTTTCATGAAAGTATTTACTTTCGCATCGATGTTGGCTTTACAAATCCTGGTTTAAATGTCAGCTCCCGAACATCTTAAGTCTCGCGAGACCGACGCGAGAAATAGTCCATCAGTGGTATACCGTAATGAGAACTTCCCTCCTCTATTATCAACAGTAATTAAGTCATCTGAAAGTGTGCAAAAAAGATGTGATTTGTTGACTTTCGGTTTTTGCTATGCAAGTTACTTTTATAATGTTACATCGACATTTTATTATAATTATTATAAAGTTGAATTCGGGTGTGTTTTTTCTTCTTTCATTTTTAGAATGGGGTGTTATGTACTAAACATATTAATGTCTTCTCCCTCGAGAACAGTTTTCCTATAGTGTTGTCTGGTGAGGTATAATGCCCTCGCCGTTGGCACGAGGACTATACCGCACCATACAACACTATAGGAAAACAGTTCCCTCAGGAGTAGACAATAATATAATATGAGGGTACCCTGCTTTCACGCGCGTATTGCTAATACGTTCAGTCACATTGTGTTTCTCTTATTTATCACCCAGACTGCGCATATGTGGATTTGTTTGTTTTTTTTGCACATGAGTTCACCTCGGTTTTAACTGGGGGTCCGTGCTGCTCTTAAGCTATCATTATATTGGTCTTTATATTGTCAGTCCTTCTTCGATTGACGGATTCTTATTATTTCATTGGTTTCTTTTAACTTTCCCTAACAACCCTTTGCACATTGTATTGTGATCTTGTAAGCTTGGTATCGTCATGTGACGTCAATAAAATCAGCCAATCAATCCACTTATAAATAAGGTTATGAACAGACAAATTAACCAATAATGGCGTACAAATCTAGTAATATCAACAAAGCGACCAATCGCATCTCTCCTCAACTCATTAAACATAAAGAAGACCTTCGTTCGTGTGAATACTATCAGTAGCTTTGTACATGCGAGTACTACCGACAGCTCCGTTCGTGTACATACTGTCACTAGCTTTGTACACACGAGTACTACCGACAGTTTCGTTCGTGTGCATACTGTCAGTAGCTTTGTATATACGAGTACTGCCGACAGTTTCGTTCGTGTGGATACTGCCAGTAGCTTTGTACATGCAAGTACTATCGACAGTTTCGTTCGTGTGCATACTGTCCGTAGCTTTGTACATACAAGTACTACCGACAGTTTCGTTCGTGTGCATACTGCCAGTAGCTTTGTACATGCAAGTACTATCGACAGTATCGTTCGTGTGCATACTATCCGTAGCTTTGTACATACAAGTACTACCGACAGTTTCGTTCGTGTGCATACTGTCAGCAGCTATGTACATACGAGTACTACCGACAGTTTCGTTCGTGTGCATACTGTCAGTAGCTTTGTACATACGAGTACTACCGACAGTTTCGTTTGTGAGAATACTGCCAGTAGCTTTGTACATGCGAGTACTTTCGACAGTTTCGTTTGTGTGCATACTGTCAGTAGCTTGTTTTTGTTTGTTTGTTTTCGATTTGATATGATTATGCATTTGTTCTTTCTTCTTGTTTTTTTTCTGGTAATTTGTTCGTTTGTTTTGTGTATTAATTGTTTTCGTGTTTGTTTTTTTCTATTTTTAGTTGCTAAAACCACATGCTGCAAGCTTACAAATAACTATTCTACCAATAAAAAAATATTACTCTACAAGATATGGTTCAAACTGTTCAGTTCAGATTTGTAACAGATAAATAAGAGTAATAAAAAAATTACCGAACACCGAGCAATCTTCTAAAGGGAAAGTCAAAACTCATAAATCAATAAACATACAAAATCAGTCATCAACCAGAAAACTGGGAAAACCGCAATGATCCTGACTTGGTACAGGCATTTCTAAAGAAATGGTGGGTTGAATCAGATTTTACGGCGCCAAACATCTCGCTTTCATTATGTTTCAAAAGTTCCGGGTGTCACTATAACAGCATTTATAACAATAATAGGACAAAATAGGTAAAATTGTAGTCAACACAGTACTAAATTCAGTTAGGAGGGTATCTAATATATCTCGTGAACCGTCTCCATCAATAACTAGGAGTCCTTTGAAGCAGATATCATAATAAATACGCTTACCTTCGTCAAACACTGTCAGTGATGTAAACAATATATGATTTAGATTTCAAAAGTGCGCGTATCATATAAATACAACGAATCTAATTACGAATCGACCTTATAACCTTTAGCTGGTGGGGGCATGTATTTTCCCTCAGCCATACCATTTTTGTTACACGAAACAAAGATCAGATTATTTAAATTTTTTACATGCAAAATCAATAATTTTGATTTTGATGTCAGCGACGACCGACATTCGTACTTTTTTATGATACTATCAATAGACAGCTTGTTACTATACTACTCCGTGTTCCCAGCTAGAAGCAGCTTTATACATACTGAACACATTAATAGAATGATTGACAATAATTCCTTCAGATATTAAAATCACTGATAAGAAATCGGACACGTATGCTCTAAATGTCATATTCCGCTAAATTATTAACATGTATTCGTTAAAATTGAACCAATTTGACTTCAGTATTTTGTGGTAATCTTCAAAATTTCAAATGTATATGCTATCTTATTTTCTATACATTTATTATCACCGCCGCATCACAAATACTATCTTAAACAAAGTAAGATATACAGTCAAGCCTGCATTATATTATTGAAAGGCTCACCAATCCTTACTGTAGTGGAGAATACTGAGATATTCGATGCTGTTCACCATTTCATTACTGGTTGTAGAAGGTTCGCATGTTTCAATAAATTGTCTGCTTCTTTTTCTCTGTATTTGGTTATATAAAATTGAAAAGTCTTCCCATATATAGCTCCAAATCTTTAATTTTTTCAGTTTAATTAATAGCTATACATCATTCAATTATTCATGTCTCCCTCCCCCTCTCCCCCCCCTTTTTCCCAATTTGTACTTGCTTATCTCAATCACTATTTTGTTTATATATTTCCCCCCTTATTTACTTCTTGTCTTTTCTTCCTATATTGCTCCCAAATTTCCTTTATTCAATTATAAATATATATACTGAAAAAGAGTTAATTCATATTGATATGATGGACCTCACTTAATTAGTGATTTTTATTTCATAATTTCAGTTTACATGTTCAATGTTGTATGTATTGTGTGTTAAATGTAAGTTCAGTCTATCCATCATGCTATACCAATTCATCATTATTAATATTATAAATGATAACAGCTTAAATATAAAGCCATTTGGCTATTCCAAATTATATCATACGTATTAACAAGGTAAAAAAAGAAGAAAAAAGAAAAAAAAGATTGTTTTTGTTTTTGTTTTTTTTGGGTATGATTCTACCATTACTATGCATGTGTTTATGCTTGGTAATTAAGATGAATTGCATGTATATATGATGGGTAGATTGCTCTATGTCTTATGTAAATTCTTTTCTAATCGTTCCATCTTGTTGGAGAGGATTTGTATAGGCATAGCCTGTTGTCCAATCCTATTGATTTATCAATAAAATATTTGAAATGAAATGAAAAGCCTGCATTAAAGGCCACCTCTATATAACAAATCACTGTCATTAAAGGGCAGTCTCATTTTTTCTATAGTGCGTATAATTTTAACTTGTATACAAAAGACAACTGTTCACAATGATCGCATTTTCAGGTTCCCTTGAGTGAACTTTATTTACAAGTTTGGTTGTAAAAGTATTGGATACTATTGCATTCTCCTATGAACTACATTTCAAATTAAAAGTATGTTGTCTTCAAATTATCTCGGTGGTTTCACTATTAAGATGCTAACATCACGTTGGAAAAATCGCGTGTCCGATCCCCGTTCAGGTCAAACCAGAGTACTATACAATTTGTAGTTGCTACTTCCCTGCTAAGTATGCAGACTTTTAGAGTAAAAACCAAGACATTGAGGTATCCAAAAACAAAGTGCTTCAGTAAGTTTTTTTTTTTTTTTTAATATTTAATTTATGTTTATTCATCAACATAACAACAAAATAAATAACGTGTAAAAATCAACAAACTAATTTACCGTATTTATCACAGGTATTGAACATAACTTTCCAGTAATTATAAATCAGACTTCCAATTCATATCATTTGTGTAATAAACAAATATTGTCACATTTCCCTGGATATTTGAGTATGGGAATTGTGTTATTTTGGAGTTGGGCCACAGGGACCTGCTCCCGGTCAATAAAAGGATAGACTATCCACACATATACACCAGAAAAATCGCGTGTCCGATCCCGGCTCAGGTCTAACCAAAGTAATATGCAATTTGTAGTTGCTACTTCTCTGCTAAGCATGCAGACTTTTGGAGTAAAAACCAAGACAGGTTGGGATCGGAATATTGCGGTATCCAAAAACAAAGTTTTTCAGTAAGTTAGCTACTCCACGCTTTGCTAAAAGACGTAAATATATCCGCGTTTGTCAAAAGAGTAATACGATGGGTGTCACATGTTGAGCAGGAACTACATACCCTTCCGGAGCACCTGTGTTCACCGATGGTCTTTAGTGGCGTTATTCTTGCTCGTTCCTTAGTTTCCTGTGTAATATTTTGTAGATGATTCTTTGTCCTTTTGTTATTTTTGTTTTGGTCTCTGTATTGTCTATGATTCGATAACCTCTTTGGTATCTTCAAACCTGTCACACGGGCAAAGGAACGTGTATGCAATTATATAAATAAGTCTATCAACTTTAAAATGGAATTCGAGAATCGATCGATCCATGTATTAGGAATCCAATGAAATATAGTGATTTTGATTTATGCGCTTAACTAGGAACATCATCAGTAAATGCCATAATTTATATTCCCCGAATTACAGTTCTTTCATGGTAATGTAACGGACAAGTTGGAGAAATAAACGACAGGTTATATTATATCCTTTAAGAGGGTGATGGTGTTTATCGCCACTTTCAACCGTTTCCTGTAATAGAACCATTACATATACCAAGATATAACCTGATATAAAATAGTGACAAAGTGAATGTACATGTACAGGTAGAGCAATGCTATGTTTCGCGTACAGTACTGATTGTTGGTACCGGTTCATTTTAACTCCACAAAGGCGAACGGAAAGCATGGCAAAATTCATGCAAAATGCGTTCAGTTATAAATAGTTTATTTTATGCAATTTATGATAAATCCAATGTTACATAGAGAATAATACATGACAAAATCCGTATCATATGCCGTATCATCCCGAGGTACCAATATCATCCAGAGGGCCTTGAAACCCGAGGGATGATATTGGTCGACGGTGATACGGCATATGTTACGGATTATGCCATGTTTTAAACACTTTATCATATATTTAAACAGGAGAGTATACAAGGTAAGGGTACGATAAAGGGTGGTTGCATGATAAAGGGTAAGGATATGATAAAGGGTAGGGGTATGATAAAGCGTAGGGGTATGACAAAAAGTAGGCATCTGGCACTTTATCAAATATTCAAAACTACTGTATTTACCACTAAATATATGATACAAATGGATTAAATATCCGAATTATGAACCCTTACAAGTAACGTGATACAAGGTGCTAGCTATTTTATTAACAATATCATGAAACCTTACAGGATATGTGATACAAAATCCTAGCTATTTCATTTACAATATCATCAAACCTTTCAGGATATGTGATACAAGGTACTAGCTATTTTATTTACAATATCATGAAACCTTACAAGATTTGTGATACAAGGTGCTAGTTATTTTATTTACAATACCATGAAACCTTATAGGATATGTGGATATATATTATTGATTTAAGCAAAATATATTTCTCCAGATACACTTATGCACAAACATGAATATATATCTCAATATTATGGTCTTAATGTGTTTATGTAGATCTTGTGTTTTTTTATTGCATATCTGTTTAAAGTGAATTGAGGCCTGGTTTCTAGTTTTATTAGACCTGGTTTCTAGTTTTGTTAGACCTACTTTCTAGTTTTATTAGACCTCGTTTCCAGTTATTAAAATTGTTCTGTCTTTCTAAATGAGTAATATTGGCTACAATCAAAAAGATACTCTCCAGATTAATATTCAAACAAATGTTATTTATTTTGTTTAAGGATTAAGCACTACAATTTCAAGTTTTCTTATATATCTTACTCAAATTTTATCAAGATATGTACTAACAACCTGGCTAGTAATGTAAGTCTTGGCTTAATATTGTTTATTCCTATGTATGTCTTGAATTGTTAAAAAAATATTTCAAATTAAGAAACTTTGAGATTTATAAAACTGGTGACCAAAATAAAAACTCATGATTAACATAATTACAATACATCCTAGACACAATCCCGAGTAAAATATTAAAAAATGTAGCTGTAAATTATTCCACAAAATGATTGTCTTTATGGGAAGCAAAAATGTATTTAAACATTAAATTTCCTAATAACAGTAAGGAAAATATCTTACTTCAAAAATTTCAGATCTTTTTACAAAATGTCTCCCCATGAGAGTAACGTGACGTCAGATCCAGCACTGGTTCGCTTTTTGTAGCTGCACTCACATTCCTGTGCAGTGGACTAAATATATGATGCAGGCTGGCGGATTGAAGATAAAATCAATAACCAATAGAAACAGCTTATCGAAATATATTGAACAAATCAGAAAATATGTGCTCCAATATTATGCTGTAGGCTTCCGCTGTGAAGGTAAAATCAATAATCAATCAAGACTGGAACCAATACGAAAATCGATACAACTTATTATTTAGCAAATACTAAGCATTTAACTTAATTGTAACTTATACCTTCCATGATAATAAAACAATAGCATATGTCTATTTGACAAAAAAGGTACAATTTGTAAAACAAATTTCATCAATAGGCAATGTAACCTCTGAGGTCAAATGTTAATAATGGACGACCACGAGACAGTACAAGTGTTAGCCAACACAAAAATTGAGAAAGTAACATGCATAACTAAATACTTTCGACTTCAGCATGTGATTCTAGGAACAAATATGGCCTAAAGAAATAAGACATATTGGTAAGTTAACATGCCATACTTTAAAACATTACACATTTTAAGAAACATGGGTCGATCTCTGTATCGCTACATGCAAGGAACATGTCAAAATACAAAATAACAATTATATTGTCAAAACGAAGTCATAATAATTATTACTGGTCAACTTTATTCATTCTGAATTCGAATGAAATACTACTCTTTGGGCACTATTCAGAAAGGAAAATGAGCACTGTGCTTTCTCGCAAAACCAATATATTGATATAATAAATCGAGCCCCTCCCCAAACTGGACTCAATTGATAGTTATAACAGTAATTTCACCTCGTCAGTCTTTCTAAAACAACATGTTGGAAAATTCCCTTGATTGCTTGGCTTAATTTGTGAAGCTTAAAACTGTATGACATAATTGAAGAAAACAATAACAAAACAAAACTATACAACAGCCTATGGTTGCATAAGTTCTAGTAAGCATCATATAAGATAGCATCAATGTTCATGTCAACATTACAAAGAGCTTGAGCTAGTTCCCGACATTTAGCTCTTCCAGGATGTTCATTTCTCCATTTGTACAGTATTTTCCTGTTTATGTTGACAATTTTATGACAATCCTCTTTCAGCGCAAGCCAGACCGAAGCCTCGATTCCCAGATGAACAGTAAGCAACAAACTACTTTTTATCACTTGTGTGGCAATTCGGTCTATATCTCTGTCTGTTGGTGGCTTCTCCAGAATTTCAAACGGTATTTCTACAAAAAGAAAGAATTAACAATTCACTAAGAGCCATTTGGGCCCATCAAGTTAGCTTAACCCTGCCACTTGTTTATTGAAGTGCCTATTCTAAGTCAGGAATGTTCGTGGCCATATATTTGTGTACTAGCGTATCGATATAACCTTTTTTCTACGTTTCTCTACTATTACATGGCGAGGTCAAGTTGTATTTCTAAGAGATGACAATGATATCCATAATGTACTAGACCAACACGTTTAATTGGGTTGTTATAATGCTAGCCCACAGCAACAGTCGTGTGTAGACATAAAGTCCCGCTTGAACACATTATCCTGATTCCGAGCTACGATTTCTTTGCACTTACTCCTTATTACTGTGTACTTAACGGAGAAGGAGATAATACAAAGTTCATAGTCATTGGTTTTTTCCCGACCGTGGACGAACCGTACTCCAGGCAAGCACGCTAATTATTACACCACCGATGTGGCTTCAATGGTGTGAGGTAAGAGGTAGTTGTTCCTGTAGTTGATAGTGGTTGAATTGTTCATCATCACTGTTAAACTTTCCCTTTGGTAAGTTTTACCACAAAATAGATCAGCAACAGGAGATACAGATTTTGCTTACATATCATTCTTTCTTCCCTTAAATATGTGACATATCTATTTGTTATGCAAATATTTAATTTATTTCTTACGTCCATTGATACAAAATCAACAACATTCGATATGCGTACTTCAGGGGGGTTTGATTACATGAAATCAGTATAACCCCACCACTGTTTTGTATTGAAATGTCTGTACCATGCCAGGAAAGTGAACGGTCGTGTAATTGTGTTCGGGATATCGCGTATATTTCTTTCTATTATTTCTCTATTGGAATTGAGAAGTATTTTCTTACGAAAACAAGATAGTAAAACCTTATCAAACCGGTCAGTCAGATATACTCCCAATCAATATTGCTATATAATTCAGCAGTGTTTCTATTTAGCCAACATCTCTCTCATGCATCGATCTTGAATTTCCAAAGCTCCAAATTTACAATACATGCATATTTTTATCAAACCTAAATAATGAAGCAATTAAAATCTATTCACTCTGTACTACATAATAACTGACGTCACCTAAAATAGAATGCATATATAATAAATATGAAGAAAATAAACAGGATTTTTTTGTTTTAAATAAAGGACGGTAGTTTTAGCGATTTTACCAAATGAAGTACCAATGTGAGCTGTTGATTCCTTAAATTACGAAATTAAATAATCCATGATATCTGGTAATACGCATGCCAAACTTGACAACAAGGAGATAAAATAAGTTAGTGAGAACATATTTATTATCAATGATTTCTAAATAAAAATCATGACAAAAACCATGATAAATATATTATAGATGCCCAGTAGATATCGATAAAACCATCGGCCGTGGAATGGTCATCGTGCTGAACTCAAGTACGGATGGTTGTGGGTTCGAGTCATGGTCGGATCAAAACAGAGATTACAAAATTAGTAGTTGCTGCTTCGTTATGCACTCATCTTTCAAGGACAAAACAAAGAATGGTGAGATCGGAATCAGGATCAGCTTGGCTTGGATTATGGTGTTTAGCGACGCTTTCAATAATGTTTCAGCTATATCGTGGTTAAGGAAACCGGAGTACCCGAGGAGAACAACCGACCTATCAGAAGTTACTGACAAGCTTTGTCATATAATGTTGTATCGAATACACCTCGCCACGAACGGGATTCGAACTGATTACACATATAGCTGTAAATGTAATCACAGGCATGACCCCCCAACTTATGTATCCAGATAGGAAGTGCTTAAAATTGTATACATACTTGTCTCAATGCACTTGTTTCTTGAAATCTGAAATATATGTCACATTCATATAATATAGACACATAGGCTTTTGTTTTATTTCAGTAACTAATTCGAAAATAAAGTGTCTTGCAAATAACTCTGATAATTAAAACAATAATAAACAAATATAGATAAAATAACTCTGATATCAATAAGGTTATTAGCACAATCCGGTTCTTTTGTTCATGATTACTACTAGGGTTTGTAACAAGAGCAACACGACGGGTGCCACATGTGGAGCAAGCAAGAACTGCTTACCCTTCCGGATTACTGATTATCACTTTGATATCCTCTGACTGTGCTTAGATTAAGACCTCATTGCAACGTAGCACTGCGCAACATTTTGCTAAGCAAAAAACAGAAGATGTTTTTTTCCGTTCAGAGATCATGGTATTAAACCATGTTATTTTTAGTTTTGTTTGCGTGTTCTGTTTGTTTGGTTGGTTTTTTGTTTTTTGGTTTTTGTTTTATTTTGTAATTGCTTATATCTTCCGATCTTTTGTGCTTTCACATCAAATTGAATTTGCTTTTGTGTTGAATAGAAGTTTGGTTACATTTAACACTATGCATAAATTATATGTCATCCGATTTATATGCAGCTTTTATGTCATCCGGTCTATACACAGATTATAAGTAATCCAGTTTATATGCAAATTATATGTCACCCGGTCTATGTGCAGAATATACGGCATGCGGTTTGTTCACAAATTATCCGTAAGTTGGTATATATACAAATTGTATGTCATCTGGTTTATTGGTTTATTAATAGTATAAGTTTTTTCTTGTGTCATGAAATTCAATAACATATATTCAATGATTACAAATAAGTATTGACTATATGATTAACATGGTGGTTGTCTTATATAAGAAGTAGGAACTGCTTAACATTCTCTTGGTGTCACCTTTGGTGTTTGGTCGGATCCGATTTGCTAATCTTTTTTTTCTGTGTTGTGCCTCATTTTAATTTTTTTTTCCTACCATGTTTATTTACCTTGCACAATATGTGTGTATTTACTTCTACCTCTTCAAGAGCAATTTTGATGTCTAACAACCTGCAACCTAATCTTTTCAATCGCAATTGTTGCAGACATATGAACATGACATTCTGATAATTCCCTCTATGATCATGTTCGATTGTATCAATTTCGTGGTTAGATAAGCCTAAGTGAATTAAGACAGACTTCAACTGTGTGAATGTCAACTGAGAAACTATCTTTCCAATTTGCAGCTCACTGGGTTTTTCCATAAGAGATTCCTCAGAAACGCCTGCATTTAAAAATAAAATATGCCTTTCTAATAAATTAAACTTTGATCTGTTATCGGTGGTGTAATGGTTAGTGTGTTCCCCGCGAGTGCGATAGGTCATGTATTCGAGCCCAGGTCGGGTCAAATCAAAGACTATACAATTGTTTCTTTTATTTCTCCGCTAATCACACATCATTAATGAGTAAGAGCAAATACTGATTGACACGGATCCAGTATAATACGTCCAAGTTAAACAACATGTCTATTCACGGAGTGTTGTTTCAGTGAGCTAGCACTATCAAATTCCAGCTAAGCGGGTTGGTCTAGTACAAAACGGACATCATCATCATTGTTAAAATGAACTTGATCTCGTCATGATATGGCTGACAAATTGCTCACTTAGAGTAAAACAATAACAGAACCGCCTAGCGCATGAATGCGCGACGTATTCCCCCGCACTTGCATAATATTCAGCTTTATATATTTATAGAAAGCAGCTTTGCAGTCTTAATGTATAACATACTTACAAGCCACATGGACAAATTATTAAAATCTATCCATGTTTACTAAAGTTATCACATAAACAAGACACAATTCTCAAAATTGGTGATTTTTCAACCAAAAACTAACATTTTCCCCCAAAACACTTGCTTCCATTATTTCCATGTTAGACCCAATTCAAGATAATGATAATTATAAGCTACTTGCAAAATATTATTCAAATCTAACCATGTTTACTAAAGTTATTGCATCAACAAGACACAATTCTCAAAATTGGTGATTTTTCAACCAAAAACCAACATTTTCCCCCAAAACCCTTGCTTCAAATATTTCCATGCTAGAACTCATCATCCAAGATAATAATAATTACAAGCCACATACAAAAACATATTCAAATCTATCCATGTTTACTCAAGTTATCGCGTAAAAAAGAAAGTGTGACAGACAGACAGACGCCCGCTATTACTATATCCCCTCGCCGCTATTGCGGGGGGATAACAATAACTATATTATATCTTTATCTGTCATTTCCAGAATATTTTTTTTAATATATGCCTTAATGCAAAATATATGTGTTGTGATGTAATTGGCTTATGTATTAAGAATCGGTGAAAATCTGTTTGTTATTGTGCAATTAATCAGAGGAAAACAGAATAAAGAAGTCACCATGACTTGGCTAAGAATTATATAATAGCTGCGTCCCATGTGAGTATGTTCCTTTTGTCTCGGTAACAATCCCATCGTTTCCTCTCTAGACTTACTGTAAACGTGGACATTTTGGCGGGGTGATATTTTCGCGATTTAGTGGGTCAAACATTTCGCGTGGGGTTAAATTTCGCGGTCAGCGGTCTTCAAAATTCTAAATGTCGCGATGTGACTATTTTCAGTAAATATTGTAGTGAAAATAGAGTAATAAAGATAGAGTTGTCTTTCTTTGTCTTTTTAAAAATAAACCGAAGGTGCCCAGGGGGTAATCAATTATCGATTATTCATGTACATGTACCTGTTCTAATGTGAACGTTTTTCAAAACTTTCAAAATAATTTTGCAATGGTTGATCCCTCTCCCGTTCGTCTTTTCATCACTTGAAAACCGAATTATTCGCGTGGGGATATTTTCGTGGATATTTATTGATCGCGAATGTAGCGAAAATAACACCCATGCGAAGATTTCCACAATTACAGTATACCAGATGACACTAATGGAGCAGAAACTGCTTACACAGTGGTCACTTCTATTTTGTCGGTAAAATTATGTTGTCTATTGTCTTTATTGTCTGTATTGTTTTTTATATAAATCTGGAGAACACAAAATGTATCTGTGTTTGAGAAATCTAATCTTTGGATAGTTTATTTCTATTTCTAAGGTCAGTTGCTTTCATTTCTAAAAATTATAATATGATACTAAATATCCGTATTCATAATGTTATCCTGTATCAATGGGTTGTATGAAATTGCATGAGTTTGAGTACGAGTTATCAGAATAGTAATTGAAAGTGTAGAATAAATGATAAACTTGACTACAGATTAAAACCTTTTTGTAAATAATGGTTATATATCAAAGTTGATAATGAAATTATCATAAACAAACAGACCGTTAATTAAATGTATTATGTTAACAAGTTTCCTGCTAAGAATGGCAGAGGAGTGTGAATATTTTATAAATAAAGTTGCGTGTGCATTTGTTTACTAAAATGGCATGCACATATTTAAGCAGTCAGAGTAAAAGTAACCCTTTTGCTAAACAGGTACAACTGAATTGAGTTCACCCATGGAGATCTAATTACCTAGAAATCCTTTGCACCTCATGTGAGGAAATAATCAATGTACTTTATTTTACTGTTGCTTTGTTTTGTTTTGTTTTGCTTTGTTTTGTTTTGTTTTGTTTTGTTTTACTTTATTATTTAATTTAGTTAGTAAGTTATTTAGCTTATCACAATAATTGGTGTATGAAGTTTATGGTAACTTATTATGATGGCTAATAGTTTTGTTCGTTATTAAAATAACATTATATTTACATTTTCATATTTATTGTCTACGATATATTCTTGAAAATAAGATGTACAGGTATATGTGTGCAAAGAAATATTTGTATTTACATTCTTCATCACTCAAATATGTTGATGAGTTCATGACCCCAGGTCACCTCTTGAATAGTGAGTAATCACATTGAGTTACATTGTATTGTTTTTGTTGTTTTTTACCGTAATCATGATACATGTTTACAAATATTATATTAGAAAGAGTTGTCTTTCTTGTCATTGGCATTGTACTGATATTGTCTATTGCAATTGCAGGGATATATTTTTGTTTAAGTAATAAATAGTAGAACTCTACATAGACTTGTTATTATTGGAGGAACTAACTAATACTACATACATATACATGTAGTGTACATTAATCAAATGGACCTGCATAGGGAAACATAATAAATACAGAGTACATACCTGTACAACTACTTGGACATTCTTCTGTGACCTATGGAAACATTTAAGGATAAGCTTTTATTATGTAAATTTGATGGAATACTATCAATCATATTGTTGAATATAATTTGTTTTGAAATATGCATTGTTAGTCAATTATATTTTCAAACATTTTAAACACAATTGATCATTTTCAATACAAGCAGGGGTTCCTGCAAAAATCAGAAATACTTAAATACAAATTTCTAAAGAATAAAAAGAACAAAAAAGATAAAAACATCTAAAGCATTCCTTAGACTTTTCCATCGTTAAATTACATTTGTTCACTGAAATATTCTAGCATGTTTCCAATTCTCTGACGTCACACGTTTGATCGACCATTGGTTATGTTTAAGAATATACAGTTTGACCTTTTGGGTTTTTTTTTCGTAGTTTACTTTTGTTAGCCTTAAAACATGCTATTGATATTTTGGTACTTGCGGGCATCGAACTTCCGGTGAACTTTCCACAAGTTTCAAAATCGATGGTTTACCACCAGACTATGATGATTACCCTAGCATTCTACATAATTAATATGAGTTTGGACAGTAAACAATTTGAATGTTTTTTTATGAGTAATTGATCAGTTTTGCAAAGATAGATCCAAGTATTTCAATTCTGTTATAATTAATGTTCCAAACTGACGAGAACTTGACCTTTTAAAATTGATTGTCTAACAAAACAAATTGTAACAAGCGTTTGTAATTACAGATCAAGCAGACCATAAGTGAACATCTGTATAAATATAATCGAGAAATGAAAGGTTGTATTCCAATGCAATGGTATCGTGTTTTTTTTAATTATGATCTAGTTTAGATTTCTAAACATTGAAAATGTAAGAATTTGAAATAAAGCCATTTTTAGATGGCAATGCATTAAATAGTACAGTACATTCCAACTGGTAGATTCTTACAAAATAATGATAATAACTCGAACCATACGGTTCTCATAAATTCTTTACAATAATCTACAGTCGGAGTGTATTCACCATTACACACCTTAAGCCTGTTACATTTGAATGGGGTTTAATATTTTACTTACTTTATTAACAAACCATATAGTAGAACTGTCTAGTAGAGGCTTGTTAGTGTGTAGACAGGTGTTGTTTTCTTCTCCGTAAAAATAACATGGCGATGTCACGTGATTGCAAGTAAATTCTACATGAAATGCCCTATCATTTCCAGTAGCAGTATTTCCCTCAGATGCTATTTTATAGCTATCTGATATTCTATCTAAGGTATCACTTAGACATTCTCGAATACTTGCAGCCATGTCTGGTATAATTTGATGTCGTGAAGCTGAGTGTATTAGAAAAGCATCTATTCTCTGTTCTTTAACGCTTACAAGAAGCATCAATGCTCTGTTGATAATCAAGACGACTAATCCAGAAAAAAGTAATTTCACCTCCCACATGTCTAGACAACATGCCATAAATCTATAGCCAATTGCAGATGGTAGTATTGCACTATGAAACTTGAAGGAGAGACCGACTGATCTTGATGCTAAATCTTCGCTTTCGAGGAATGATGGATAACCTCCCTTTGATACCATACTCGGCACATAATAAAATTGTGATGGTATTAATGAGTGATTCTCTGGGTTATATACTCTTGGTTCTGCAAGAATATCTAAGTGACACATAAGGCAAATGATGAAATCCTTATGTTTCAGGAATTCCGTCTTTTCCCATATTGTGTTAATATCCAGTTTTCCCAGAATTCCATCTCGATTCATTGATTGTAAAGATCTAAGGCGCTGGCCCTTGCAAAACCTCTTGTCTGTGACAATTGATGTAAATGCGTCTATGACGTAAGATGGAGATATGATAATGTAGTCACGGAGACCAGGAAGTGCAAAGTATATGATATTTCCCTGAGCATGCTGTACCTGTAGAAATAAAACAATCTCTTCTTTGTTTAATACTTTTACTGGATTATCTTGGTTTATCTCTTCCACCATTTTGAAAGGAATCACTTTCAAACCTTTCTCTACCTTCTTATTAATTACCATTTCTAAATGGATCCATGGTTTTGGCATTTTTCTACCCCATGACGGCTGTTCACATATCATTTCTACTACTGCATTCTGGAGTACCTCTATTTCAGGATCTTTTGGATTTATTGCATTGATGAAAATGCGGTGTTTGAGAACTAGATGAAACATTTCTTCTGTATTTTCAAACATTCTTGTAACCTCATCAAAAATGTATGTTCGCTGTGTTTCTATCTGTTCCTAATATAAAAATATTGACACATGATTGTGTGTATCTTAAAATAACAAATATAACCAATAAAAATACCACACTATTACAAGAGTTCCGAAATGTAATATAATCACATTCATGGCTTGGCAGAAGAAATATATGAATAATAAAAGGTTGCGGTTTTAGACTAGGGTTTAGGGCACAGACATCCCTACTTCGTGAAATGGTGTTTATTACAGGAGTTTTCCACATAGGAGTAAAATGTCAACCCTCATGTATAACTGATTGAGAAGTGTTGTTGTATAGCACGCTGAGTACCTTATTTTAAACTTTATACAGAATATACATTAACTCTTTGTGATAAAGAAGTTGTCATGTTTAATATAGGTTTTGTAAAAGAGATACAATTACCGTAATCATCTTTTAAATATTAGGTAGTACACAGGGAAACTTTGAACCAACATCGAATTACAAATACCGTCTTTCGTCATATGTTTGCAAGTGACGGAATATTCTTTCGAGCGAGGTGTTGATGTCTTCCGAAAAAGTTTTGAACGAAAAGATGGGCCGGTTCTGTAAAAATATGTGGCATAATAACCTAGTTTCCAGAAGACCTCGGGGGTTGTCATGGATTTGCCGGAATTCTAAGAATTACGTTTATGAACAGTAACTGACGTTAACCATTGTGTAACGTCATATATATTACGTAACGTTGCCAAGTTAGATTATCAAATACAAGTTGAACCTACTAGACGTAGTTTTTACTATTAGTGAAGGACTAACCCTATCCCCTTCAAGAAATGTGTGCCGTGACCAATGGAGGAGCTTAAAGCTATACGGGATGGACACAAAAGCGCCGTCACAAGACAGGACATGCGAAAAAAATGCAGAAAATGACGTCGGTGACCAAGAATTATCGGCAGTTTTTGAAACTTTAGTGAAGAAGAGAAACTTGTTAAACACTTTGGATGGTGAGATTCTTGAAGTTACAAAAGTGGAAGATATGGAAAAAGAAATAATGGACACCGACGAATACAACCTACATTTGGACATTACAATTCGCCGGTACAAGGACCCCAAATCAAGCACAAATCAGACTACTATTGTGGAAGTTTTTACAATTCCAACAATGTTACCGAATATTCAAAGTACGCATGATATAAATCAGAATTCAAACCCATGCCACCGTTAACCAGTCATACCTAATTCATTCGATAATACAAGACAGCCAGTTGTTGACACTAACCCTTCACACAAATTTTACCAGGCTTCCGACACTAGATCTATCTACTTTTTCGGGAGACATTTATTATGGCAAACGTTATGGGAGTCATTCGAGCCCAGTGTACACTCAAATACAGCGTTAGCAAACGTTCAGAAATTTACCTACTTAAAGTCTAAGTTGCAGAATGAAGCTGAAAGATGCATTTCTGGCTTATCTCTAACAAACACAAATTATGAACAAGCCATTTACTTGCTTAAAGATCGTTTCGGACAACAACACATGATAATTAATGCATTCATGCAATATCTACCAGAATTGCCATGTCCGTCAGTTACATTAGACAGACTTAGCTCATTTTTTGCCAAAATGAAAGCCAGTATTCGAGGTTTAAAGTCACTCGGACAATCACAGGACACGTACGGTTCTCTCCTCATATCTATTATTTTTTGAAAATTACCCGCCGAAATGAGAAAAAGTCTGACACGACAACACGGAAGTAACAATTAGGATATCAGATCGTTACGTGAAGCAATAGCCAAGGAAATGTACATACAGGAGGCAGGAAATCGTAACTCGTTCGATTTGATAATACAACTGCATCTTTTCACGCTGCAACCGTATCAAAATATACTAGTAACACAAAACAACAGTTCAAGGGAAATCAAAATAAGAGAAACAGCGGAAATTCGAACTCAAAATCGTGTGTCTATTGTCAACAACCACATTATTCACTTGAATGCACAACCATTGTAGATTGGGAGAAACGTTATGATATAATTAAGCAAACAAGGCTATGTTTCAACTGTTTCGGTAACCACAAGGTTACAGATTGTCATTCACGTTTTACATGCCGTAAATGCAACAAGAAGCACCATACTAGTTTATGTGAAAAGGATAAACCACGGAATGATCAACACATGTCAAGAGAAAGTAGTACGTCCGTCAATGTAGTCGATGTCGGAGATAATAATCGCAACACGTCAGTTATTCATTCATCATCATCATCTTCAGAACAACAACGAACTGACGTTTTACTGAAAACAGCTGTATCATCAGTATGGGCAAGAAACCAGTCTGTATCAACTAACATACTTCTAGACGAGGGATCACAGAAATCGTTCATCAGCATGGATTTAGCCAGTTAGTTAAAGCTTAAACCAAACGAAACATCTACTGTCAGTGTAGCGGTATTTGGAGATGTTAACCAAAAAATCCGCAATCTGGGTAAAGCCATTGTTGATATTCAGACTAAGAGTGGCGAAAAGATATATATAGAAGTACTTATTGTACCGACTACTGCTGCCCCTCTACAGAACAACATTAATTTCGATGCATCTAGATTACACTACCTACAAGTATTAAAACTAGCTCTCCCCGCTTGCAGTGGATATAAATTCGAAATTTCAATGTTAATTGGCGCAGATTATTATTGGGACATCGTTCAGAACAAGATAATCCGTGGAAAAGCAACCACTGCTGATCAATCAAGACTTTGATATTTGCTATCCGGACCCATGAGCAACTCAACAGGATATACAACTTCAACGTCGATGTTGAACATTTTAATCCAACACAAGAATGCGGAATACGATTTGGAGCGTTTCTGGAAATTACAATCTATGGGAGTAACTACAGATGAATATACAAACATAAACAATGATTTCAGTGAGACATACGAGACGACAAGTATTAGATACAAGGATAGCCGTTATTTAGCCAAGCTACCATGGAAAAAAGATTCTCCAGAACTACCAAGTAATTTTAACGTAACTAAAAGGCGTACTGAAAACATTATCAACAGACTTAGTAAGGAACCAAATATGTTAAAATTGTACGGAAACATCATTGCCGACCAAGTAAAACGTGGATTTATTGAGAAGGTAGACGTAGATATAAATATGAATAGGAGAATACATTACATTCTTCATCTTGCTGTTAAAAAGGACTCGTTAACAACTCCGATACGAATAGTGTACGATTGTAGTTACCGTGAATCTTCAGATAAAGCTAGCTTAAATGATTGTCTTATGTCAGTACCACCAAAAATCAACGATTTGACAGAAGTTATCGCCAGGTTCCGACTAAGCAAATATGCAGTATCAACATATATCGAGAAATCGTTTTTACAGATTGAACTAGATGAAAACGACGGAGATGTGACATGATTTTTGTGGTTAAGCGATTCGAATGACCCGAACAGTCCATTGATTACATATCGTTTCAGAGTAGTTTTATTCGGAACAACTTGTTCCCCGTTTATTTTAAACGCAA
>MJUT01004065.1:102267-128499 GCA_002080005.1 Gigantidas platifrons | reverse complement strand
AATCTTGCAAAAAATCAACAATGGAAGTATTGTCCTACAGAGATGAATCCAGCTGACATGTTAACGAGAGGATTTAAGGATATAAACGACTTGTGGATGGACGGACCAGCAAGGATGTGTAACGAAAATGAATGACCCGTTTGGAATGGAAACATGAGTATTTCATTAACTACATCAATTGAAGATGAACTTGAGATAGAATTTGAATCAGCCGAAATTTATACGGATTTATATTTCACATCGTCACAATAACAGCGGAAGTGGGATTACACACTCTTATAGACTTGGAACGTTTTAGCAGTTTGAAAAAATTTTAAAAACCACAGCATATGTACTGAGATTCCTACGTAACTGCAGATCAATGAACTATCAGAGAAAGGGATCGTATATTACTGTGGAGAAATTCACAACGCAACATTAAAATGGATCCGAAACACACAGTAAACCACGTTTCAAGAGGAGATAAAATGCCTTAGCAAAAATCAACGTAAAAGCCGTCAACAGTTAGACAACTGAAACTGTACATGGATGAGCAAAACATAGTATGATGTGGAGGAAGAATTGACAACGCACCACTGAGCGAGACAACTAGATATCCGTATTTACTACCTACAAAACATACTTTTACAACACTAGTTATTATGGATGCACATTTCAACCAACTACATGGAGGTGTAATCATTACCGTAACCCATTTACGCCAAACTTATTGGATTCCGAAAATCAGTTAAAACAATTTTGCGAAAAGTTGTAACTTGCTGTAAAGTAATAGGAAAGGCTTAGCCAAAACCGGATCAACCACCCTTACCACAAGAGAGAGTACAGGAAACGACCCCATTTTCAGTGACTAGAGTAGACTTTGCAGGACCATTATATGTCAAGAACTATGATAACACTAAATATAAAGTCTACATTTGCTTATTCACATGTGATTCGACTAGAGCTATACATCTTTAAATTGTATCAAATCTGAGTGAAGAGACATTTGTTCTAGCCTTCAGGAGATTTTCAAGTCGCAAATCACTTCCACGAATTATGATTTCCGACAACGCTTCGACATATGTAGCTGCTAGTAAGCAAATTCAATACTTGACTGATTCGCCGTATTTACAGGAAACACTTAACCAATATGGTAGCGTATGGAAATTTATTCCGAGAGGTGCATCTTGGTATGGCGATTTTGGGAACGCATGATCGGACTTACGAAAATTAGTTTGAAGAAAGTGGACAATTAGTTTGAAGAAAGTGATGGGAAGTAACTGTATTCATACAGAGACATTACAAACAATTATTACCCAAATATAAGCTACATTAAATCAGATCTAAATGAACCAGAACCGTTAACGCCGTCGCAACTTCTTTGTGGTCGGAGATTGACTTGTCCACCATATCCGCAAAAAGACATTAAGAACATATACGACACTGAACCATATACACACGTAAATTTGAACCGTCGTCTACAGATTCAGCCTGATATTATTCAGAAATTCGGAACTAGATGGAAGAACGAATATTTAACGGCGTTACGAGAATATCATAGGACATTTGGTAAAAACAGCCAGTGGGCGATATGGTCCAGATTCATGATGACTCGTCGAGAATCACATGGAAGTTAGCCGTGGTGGACGAACTAATATTCGGGAAGGATGGACTAATCAGATCTGTAAAATTACGCACAAGTTATGGACTTACAAATCTTCCAATTTTTAAACTGTATCCGATAGAAGTGTATGATAATTCCACGTCAACACAACATATGTCGTCACTAGAGAGTAAATCTAGGACAGAAGCAAGATACAAAATTCGACAATGGACGATTGGAGTGTAAATGTTATTCATTGACATTAAGTGTTAAAGTAAAATCCTTATTTTTTTTCATACAAAGACTTTAAGTTCGTTGGTTTAATTTTTGCGATATTATGTATTTTTTAATTTCATTTTCACTTCTTGGCGCCCCCAATATCATGGATTTGTCGCAATCCTAAGTATTACGTTGATGAACAGTAACTGACGTTCACCACTGTGTAACGTCATATATATTACGTAGCGTTGCTAAGTTAAATTATCAAATACAATTTGAACCTACTAGACGTAATTTTTACTATTAGCGAAGTACTAACCCTGTCCCTTTCAAGAAAGGGGTTTTCAAACGTTTTCTAAATAGAAACTGCAAGCACAGGTGAGGCGAGAAATATAAATTCCAGAGTCGATACAGCTAACACAATTGCATGACCACTCACGTGTCTTGTGTGATATAGACATTTCAATAAAGAGTGGCGGGGCTAAACTTTTGTTTTAGGCCCAAACCTTAGTATCTAATTAAATTATCGTTACACTTACTTTAGAAACTTGATCCTTGTGTGTACAACAAAGCAGTATTTGGGGAAACGTCTTGGATTTACCCTTTGAATAGGTAAGGATTGAGCTCACCCAAAACATTATATAGCCTAAAATGAAAATCAAACTATTACATATATGTATGATATCGAACGTTCCAAGGTCGTAAGGTCTTTCTTATAATGTCATTGCGTACTTGTTCTTAACCCTGTATAATGAGGGAAATAAAAAGGCTGAACTCTTCTCAGTTTTATTAGATATATTAATTACTGAAATACATAGTTCCTAAATAATGTTATTATTGATCAAACTAGGGTTGTCGTACCTCCACCATAGGCGATCTTATCAGATGTTGGCTATCCGGTTTGGACCCTTTGGTTTTATTGCTCCCAAAATGTTAAATTATTAGCCTATCCAATCTTTCGATTTTGAGCATACCTGATGAAGGTTATTCCAGAAACGCGTCGTGCGCACTAAATATGATATTTACGTTCTAATGAATGACGGAATTCTTTTTCGCTGTCTCTATGCATAACGTTTATGAGGACGGGTGTCATTAGTGGATCGGGAACTGCCTACCGTTATGGAGCACCTGAATTCACCTCCGGTTTTTAGTGAGATTCGTGTTACTCAATTTTTAGTATTGCGTGCAATGTCTTTTTAATTATTATCTGTATATTTATACATTGGGCATTCCGTTTACATGGAAATATTAAGAGGATTAATCTGATTTGAGCAAATAACTTTATACGATGTAAACACGTGGATATTATCAAAGACCAAACGCCGACGATTTTAAAAGTTGGTGTCAAGCAGACTGATATTATTTTCCCATGATGCATTAATTTTTTTAAAGGAAATTGAATATCAATATCAATATAGTAACCTACCTCTAGTCGTTGGTTTACCATGACGACCAGGGATGAAAGATTCCGAAGGGATTTCACTATCAAGATTTAGGCTTCCATTTATGACTAAAACATAAATTCCTTGGTGGGTAATAAACGACTGATGAGTAGAGTAAAATACTTCCTGACCTGCAAAATCTAAGATGATAACTGGAGCTAGATTCAAGTTAATTCCCCTTTTTCTTGCCTTTACTGTGCCTTCCATCATCATTTTTGGTGTAATTTGAATTGTCATGTCACGTTGCATTCCAAGAAAAGATTTGATTTTATGTAGGAATGTAATTTCATTGCCGGGAATATCCTCTGATTGCGGTAGACTTTCCTCTTTTTTGTCTTTTTCCTTCGTTTCTTCTAAATCATGTCCCAAAGTCAAATTTGACAAAAGTAAGGCATTGCTTGAATCATCTTCTTCATTTAGTTTCGCATTCACTTTCTTTTTGTCAAGTCTGTGTCTCGCTGTTTTAGGTCTGAGAAGATTACCGAATGCTATGTCTTCATATTTAATTTCTAAAATATTGCAAAAAATAATTAAAACAATATCAGATATATAATATGGGCAAACAACTGGTAAACTTCATCACTTGCGGTTGCGAGTTGAGTGCACCCATTTTGTAATTTACAAATCTGAGCGAAAGCCCTCTCCGTATTGGTGATAGGCTTGTATGAGTTGTTAGGTAATCCAACTAATTAACTCATTGAGCCACCCGGGCCCCTTTAATTTTGAGATGGGATATGTATTGAATTTGAATTAAGCAGGTGTAGATCAAATTATAACGTGATCGTGGCCACTGTTCCCCGGACCGCGTTAGTAAGAAAATCTTGTCATATTCTTTGCTTCAATCGACTGTCGAAATCAGACGTATGACTACATAGCTTATATACGGGAAAATACTTCGTAACCTGGAAAAACATGTGTCCGATATCAATGTTGTTGTATTTAGTAAATAAAATATATTTAAACTTTAGACAAACTTGATCAAGACACAGTCACGATATAGCTAAAGTAATGCTATTGGTGGCGTTACGCCACAATCAACCAATTAATCATTTAATATATATTCCTTTGTCTGCGTATCATCAATATAATCAGAGCAAATACATGAATCAACTTCGTCAAATTTTTATATTTAATTAGCGTCAATTATTCAGGGTTGGCATTTTACTCACATGTGGGAAGCACTTTCATGATGACATCATTTTACTTAGATGTTTATGAAAACATGAAAATAGTACTATTCATGCTACGAGCAATCTGATCGGACAAAAAAGGTCATGATAATATCAATTATCATATCAATTAATATTTTCATGACATAAGCTTACTCACACCCATAATGGCGTTTCAAACGATCTTCCACACCGCGATAGGGCCATCGTGGTCATGATCATATGGTAGTTAGATTGACAACTACTAATATAGTCAGTGCCTATCACCACTAACGTTGTGAGTTCGAACACCAGTCAGGCGAGGGGTACTCAATACAACATTATATGATACAGTATGCCAGCGACGGGTTGGTGGTATTCTCCGGGTGCTCCGGTTTATTCTATCAAGAAAACTGAATTAACTGAAGTATTGTTGAAAGTGGCGCTAAACACTATGATCAAATCCGTAACCAAATTCACACAGCGACATATCTGTAAAAAGGGTGGAACGAGGGAGATCTTATTTTAATCAAGATTGGTCCAGCATTATTCTGAATCTAGAATGACATTCCACATGCATCGCTCAACATCTCGTAGTTGCAATGAGGTACCATTCTCTGGCATGAATCAGTGCAAATGATGGGCACACTAAATATTGATTTTGTGAACTGTGATTCGACACCAATAACATTGAATGCAGGTATCACAGATTGTTCAACTTGAATACATTTAATAATGCATTTTCTGTTTCCGAATATACTTGTTTCTTTCACTTGTATATGCTTTCGCTAATGTTAAGGTACAATTGTAAATGTTTATAAATTTCTCATCGACCTGTATTGGAAATTCTTTATTTCCTTATTAACCTCTCTCGTTTAAATTTCACATTTCCCCATCAACCTCAAAAGACCATTGCACTTTCATCATTAACCTCAATGCATATTTTCACATTTTCTTATCAACAATAATCGTAAATCATCCGTATATAATAATACTGACACGTGTCACAGATGATACATTTCCGCCATTTAAAACCCTTTTACTAATCAGTTGAATATGACAAGTGTCTTGGACTCTAAACTACCCTATTAAAACACTCACTTTCTGATTTCTTTATTTCGTGACTTACCTCCTGGGATTAATTTCTTAGTCTCTCTATCAATGCAAGTTCTGTTCACATGGACTTTAATTCCTTCAGTTGACTGTCTTGTCGTGTTGGGCTTCATACCAATGAGAATTCGAGTTATACATGTTTTTCCTACATTTGCATTCCCCAAAATCAATACTTTGCCGGAAAACGAATAGTAGAAACCATACAGCAATGATTTTTCAAAAGCGCTACTAAATGTGTTATTTAGTAACTTAACATCCAGTGGTATGCCTAAAATGTATGATTGCATTGGGTATAATGTAGCCGTCATGGTGCAAAAATTAGCTTTAACAGAAACATTGCATGGGGTTATCAATTATAATATTTGGATTGCTCACTGTATCTGGTATGTTTACCTTATCCCCTGAATCTGGTATTTTCCCATTGTTTCCTGTAACTCGCATTGATTTGTATTATCCCCTGTAACTGGTATTTTTTGCCAATTATTCCCTATAGCTGTTTATTGTTATTGTTCACTAAGCCAGCATTGCTTTATTGATCACTCTAACTCTTTTTCTTTGTTGCATAGTTCCACCTTACTGGTATTTGTTTTATATTGTTTAGTGAAACTGGTATTTTTGCATTTTCTTCTGTAATTGATATTCTATTTAAGGTTGGTCCCTGTAGCTTGTATTGGTTGTACTTTTCCATGTAGGTGGTGTATTTTGTATTGGTTCAAGTATGTTGTATCTTTGTATTTTTCCCTGCAATTAGTATTTTGTATTGTTCCCTGTAATTAGTATTTTTGTATTGTTCCTGTTAGTTGTATTTTTCCATTGTTCCCTGTAACTGGTATTTTATATTGTTCCCAGTAAGTAGTATATTTGTATTGTTCCTGTTTGTTGTACTTTTGCATTGTTCCTTGTAGCTGGTATTTTTGTATTGTTCTCTGTAATTGATATATTTGCATTGTTCCCTGTAACTGGTATGTTTGCATTGCTCCTGTTAATTGTATTCTTTGCATTGTTCCCTGTAAATGGTATGCTTGCATTGTTCCGGTCAGTTGTATTGTTGTATTGTTCCCTGTAACTAGCATGTTGTATTGTTCCCTGTAATTGGTGTTTCTTGTATTGTTTCTTGTGATTAGTTTTTCTTCAATTGTTCCCTGTTAGTTCTATTGTTGTATTGGATTTTTTATTGTTATTTCTTCAATTGTTCTTTGTAACTGGTATGTTTTGTATTGTTCCTTGTTCCTTGTCATCGGTACCTCTTGTAATGTTCCCTATCTGTTTCTTGTCATTTTTATTTATTCTATTGTTCCCTGTAAGTTTAATTTTCGCATTTTTCCTTGGGATTGATATTTCTTGTATTGTTGCCTGTTAGCTCTATTTTTGCATTGTTCACTGTAACTGGTATGCATAGCATTATTACTTCTGATTAGTATTTCTTCTATTGTTCCCAACACGTTGTATGTTTGTATTGTTCATTGTGATTAGTATTTCTTATATTGTTCACTCTAAGTTTTATTTTTGTATTGTTCTCTGTAAGTTTTATTTTTGTATTGTTCCTTGTGATTAGTATTTCTTGCATTGTTCAATATAAGTTTTATTTATGCATTGTTCCCTGTAAGTTATATTATGGCATTGTTCATTGTGATTTTTATTTCTTGCATTGTTGCCTGTTAGTTGTATGTTTGCATTGTTCCTTCTGATTAGTATTTCTTCTATTGTTCCCTGTTTCCTTGTGATTATTATTTTTTGTATTTTCCCTGTAACTGGTATTTTTGCATTGTTCCTTGTGATCTGTACTGCTTGTAATGTTCCCTGTAACTGGTTTTGTTTTATTGTTCCCTGTAATAGTTTTTTTTATTGTTCAATATAACTGGTATTCTATATTTTGTCTTAATATTCATAGCAAACGTCATAAACAATATTGGGAAACAAAACGGCAAAATAACATATCACCAACGCAAAATTATGGATAACAATCAGTGCGCATGAAAAGAGGATTTTCTAACGACTAATTCAATGAATATTTCAAAATTTTCTTGTACGTGTAAATATTTGAAAATCAATGCATTACTTGCGAACCAATATATTGTCCTGGTATAGTCGATGCAAAACTGACGTCAAGGGAAAAAAGAGTATTTGTTATCATTTAAGCCTTTAATTTGTTTTAGTTTATAAAACATAAACTAAAACAAATTAAACGATTAAATGAATCAAGAAAATTCAATCTCACAGTTACTTGGAATTTTTCTATAAACAAAGTAAAAACATATGTCTTCCATACACACCTTCTGACAAATATGCCTACAAAGGAAAACAAAACATTACAATTGATGAGAACAAACATCAAGTATTATTATACCTTACATTATATATTAGATATAAAATAAAAGTGATGTTTTTTACAAAATTGGTACCCCAGGGAAACATCACTGTTGTTCACCGGTCGACAAATGTTATGCTCCATGTCTGTCCGGGAATGTATCCGTTTTTGCATTTCGGAATTACAATCTTGACGGGAAGTTAAAAACACAAATCTGAAGTTTATGAAAACGAAAGATAAAAATACAGAAATAAGTGTTTATTGCATCCAACATTATTGAAAATAGAGTCTCGGTATAATAAAATAATTATTGCCTGCACTTGCAGTGAACACCATAATTGTTCACCCTTGGGATGTTGTTTTCCCTCTGGCTAATGCCCTTGGGAAAACAACACCCCTCGTGTGAACAATTATGATGTTCACACTAAATGCAGGCAATAATTGTATATCGTTAATAATTATGACATGAATATTGTACAAATATTAGTGAATAACATTTTGCTTATAACCTGATTTATAGCAAGAGTAACACGATGGACTCCACATATGGATCTGGGAATGCTTACCCTTCCGGAGCACGTGGGTTCACACCCGGTATTTAGTGGGGTTCGTGTTGCTCGATCTTTAATTTTTCTGTGTAGTGTTTTGTAGACTAGTGTTTATTCCTTGTTCCTTTTTCTTTTCCCCATTGTTGTTGAATGCCTTTTGTCGATTGGCTTTTGATTACCCCTTGGTATCTTTAAACATTCCTTACACACATTCATGCTATTACTGCTATAGCTTAGCAGGATATCAGGAAATAACGATTTTAATCAATATATGAATGATCAAATGTAACATCGTTTATTATCGCTTTGCTGCATGAAATTCTCCATGAATATGTGTCGTTGTTCAACAGGTAAAGTTTCCATGTATTTTTTTAGAAGATATATTACCTTGTAAACATTAATGACATCTGAATAGCCTTTCTCCTCAGCAAGTTGGTAAGGTGTTTTATTCTAAAAAAAAAGATTGAAACGAGAACCAATACACCCACCTATTATAATTATCTTTCTTTATTGCTGGGCTTTAATTCTAGACGCACACAAACTATTTATACAAACTGAGAACTAAAATGTAAGTAATCCATATTATATTTTTGTGTTTATTTTCATGGATGTCATCTCGTCCACAGAGGTTAAATAAGTATACTTACTGAATAAATGGTCTATGCAGATAAAAATTACCTCTGTGTCTTCCATGTCAATATCTGCTCCATGTAAAAGTAAGAATTTAACTGTTTCGGCGTGACCCATGGATGATGCAATATGTAGAGGCGTGCTACACTGAATATGAACATTAAAGAATAAAAATATAGATAACATACTACATATATATACATATAATATGATTGAACGATTGTTGTTAAACATCATTCCGGCAGTGTTTCAGTGTTTCTTATATATATGTTATATATTTAGATATATTCTTGAATACCAAGCTCACAAACAATAAATCATCATGTGTTATTGACGGATATTTCGATTGCTATAATAGCAAATGAAGTCGATAATTTCTTATGTGCAGTTTGCCACCAACAACCACTCCTAACCATCGTTCAGTCAGTATTCCTTGTTTGTAGTCTGTAGCCCTGTAACGTGTCACCAACGACAACTCCTAACCATGTTTCAGTCAGTATTCCTTTTTGCCAGTTTGTAGCCCTGTAGCGTGCCATCAAAGACCACCCCTGACCAGCTGTCGCTCGGTATTCATTGTTTCAAGAGCTTGCTATCAACGATCATTGTTAAACAGCTGTTACTCAATATTCCTTGTTTTCAGTTTGTTTCACTTCAACGTCCTATAACTGATCACTACTAACAAACTGTTAATAAGTATTCTAATACAATTATAATGTAACGCGTATTTTCATTGGCTATTGAGAGCCGTCAAATATGCAGTTGACATGCCTGAAGGAATGCTATATTCCTACGCCGAATGCACTTGTTTTTAAACAATGTTGTTGACCCTGATATTTCCGACTAGGAATTTGACGCTGACGACCTATTTAGGAGATAACTGTATTGTATTTGAAAATTTCACTGCATCAATTGGAGATTTGATTGTCGCAAATCGAGTTTACTGTCCATTCTAATGTAATACTGAACATAAAAATGTATTCTTGCATATCCCTGGTTCTAAAAATCACAAAAGTTAAAATTTCGGGAAGTATTGTTGAACGACTTTGACACATAAACAACGTGACGTCTATGAAGACTTCCAGTTTAAAATGTAAAGATCAGACGTCATTTGGCTTCGTGTACACTCCAATTTATGTAGAATTTAACTAAAATAACTTTTAAAGGTAACCATTTTAATTATTTTTTTGTGTATTGTTGTACATATGACATGTAAGATTTGATGTTTTCAAAATGGCGGGTCCTTAAACAACTACATTACTATTTTTTTAGCGGAAGGAACTTGAAAATTGCATATATTTCGTCATTTATTTGTATGTTTTCAAACTAGTGTGCACACGTTGGGAGAATTTCATAAGAATAGGAATAACAGTGCTGTATTTGAAGAGAGGTTGGTGTCATTTATCGATTTGACAGTCGCAAATATCCGTTTTAATGGTTCCGCGTCGCCAATAAAACTGCATTTGCGACCGTCAAATCCACAATTGACACCTCCAACTCATCAAATACAGTACTTAATTCCTTGTTTCAAGTTTCTTGCACTTCAACTTACAATCAACGAGCTCTTCTAACAAGCTGTTACTCAGTGTTCCTTGTTTCAAATGTGTTGCACTTCAACTTGACATCAACTATCACTACTAACCAACTGTTATTCAGTATTCCTTGTTTCAAGCTTGTTGCCTTTCAACCTGCCATTTATGATCACTTCTAACCAGCTGTTACTCAATATTCCTTGTTTCAAGTCTGTTGTCCTGTTACGATGCACTCCAATAGCTGTCGCAATGGATGTACGTATATACTACTGATTAAAAGGTAAACTATGCAGCAAGTTGCTATAATAATTGTATTTCTAATTAGCAAGATGTTACTGTATATTTCTACCGGATGTAATTGGTACTTACACTGTCTGTTCTGATATTCAGATCTGCTCCGTTTGCTATTAACGACTCAATCACCTTAGTATCTGACTGATATGCTGCACAATAAAGTGGGGTCTCTCCCTGTAAATTAAAAACACATATATATTTACAGCTGCACTTGTATATAGTTATGCAGATATACTCGATTACCTATATTAGAGGACATATGATGACATATGATACAATTTATGACTTCTTTGTTGTTTCTGTTTTATTTATTTCTATATATCTCGTAAGTACTAAATAGGATTACTATATATCAAACTATTGTGTAAAATTGTATTTGATAAATATTTCACATTGATCTAATAATTATATATCTTACTAACATTAACGAGACCGGGATCAGGTATCGGTACTGTTTAGATTTTACAATTTTGTTTACAGATTTCAATAAAACTTTGCTAATTTGAAAAAAAAATCATTATAGAATTATAGACATTTATTAATTTTATATATAATTATGTATTTCTAATGAAAGCATCACCATTTTGAATTTATTATGATGCCATGAAATTTGGCAGATGTACAGTGTAAAATGTATTTTGGTGGATATGAAATATAATTGATTACGATATGAAAAGATGCAATGTAGGAAGAGTTTAAAGATACCATAGGAGGTAATCAGAAGTTACAAATTGAATCGTTAGTTAGTGATTGTACTCAGTGAGCCATTTGTCAGCTATATCATGATTATGTCTTCTTCGTACTAGAATAATACGCTTATGTTGATCGTAAATTAAAAACAAATGATAACTTATTCATAAATCAAAGAAGAACAGACAAACAATAGGCAAAGATAAAATACGAAAACTTAACCAATGGGTAGAGTCCACAAAACCTACATAAACACTATAGTTTGAACAACACGAACTCCACTAAAGCATCGGACTGAACTGTATATAGCGCTTAACTCTTTCACGATCAAAACTGTTATGTTATCATGTTGATTCTAAAATTTACGGATTTAAACTCGTCATTTTTGAAACAGTCAAGATAGCAAAAAAGTCCGTGAGAAAAATTAGCTGTACAGTAAATGATGTATAAAAAGCTAACCCTCATGCAGTAACAGGTCTTATTATCGGTTTTTATTTGTATGAGTTAGTGTTTACATCGGTTTTGTGGTTTTGTTTTATATTTGTGTTTGTATTTGTTATTGATGATAACGATACACAGACAGATGAAGCACATCTAATGTGTCCTAAAACACCAACCGAAAATAAAAGTTCAGCAGTTTATTTTATATTTATCTCAGTAAAAGTGCGATCCCTAATTTTCAATCGGTAAGGCAACTACCAGGTCAAAGTTATTTTATTTTCTCTGTGTTACCCATCGTTTTCCTAGCTCGTATCTGTGTTGTTATTCTTGTTTTGTTTTGTGTTCGTTATGCGTCTTGTGTCCAATGTTACCTGTGTCTCTAGATTGTCAATTCGTCATTGCTCCTTCGGTTATCTCTAACTTTTAGTCTTACTATTACATGATATATATATAATATCATGTAACTATGGAAGCCGACTACAACAACCTATTATTAAAAGTTGTTTTACAGTCAATATATTGTAGATTGAAGCCAATCAAATGTCATTTAAACCAGTAAATGTGTTATCCTATTTTGTGTCTTGGCGTTCTGAGTTCCGTGTTGTGATGTCAGCTTAGAGTGGGAAATAGTTATGTAGAGGGTAGAGAAGTCGATCTTGTTAATACTATTGCAGGAGGGGTAGCTATTGTGGCATTAACTCTGAATCCCGGTTTGCACAGTTGCTTGAAGATATGTTAATGATATGGAAAGAGGTGTCGTGGAGCATTTGGTATACCCTGCAATACAATGCTGTGTGCAAGGACAATTGTGTAATCTAGGAATCAAGTAGAGTAACGGTAGATCCAGTTATTCCTCTTTGTTTGAAATTCCAACGGAACTAAAAACAAGCATGTGTTTGTCCGGGATTTCCTCTTTCGCAATTGTCATCGGGGTATATGTAGAGTTTGCAAAGTGAATTGTCAATGCCTAATTCATTTATCAAGCAGTCTACGTAACGTGATTTACACACAAAATCAATATTGTTAGGGGCCTTGTCGGGAGAGACAATAACAGTCAAGTTATGCCAGTAAATGTTATAATGCAGTCAGTATCGTCTAGCTATGGAAACCAATTCAATATAGTGCAGCTAGAAAACAACTACAGCCATTTTATACCAGTAAATTGTGTAATACAGTTAATATTGTTTAACTATGGGAACCAAGTCAATATAGTACAGCTAGAAAACATCTACAACCATTTTATACAAGTAAATGTTGTAATACAGACAATATCGTGTAACTATGGAAACCAATTCAATATATTGCAGCTAGAAAACAACTACAGCCAGTTTATACCAGTAACTGTTGTAATACGGACAATATTGTGTAACTATGGAAACCAGCCACAGCTAATGTAAAGTAAATATTTTAATTTGGCCATTGTCATGTACCTATGAAAAGTTATGACGATTTCTTACTAGTTTACTACGAATATCGACATTTGCATGATCTTGGTTTCGTAGATGCTGAACTGCATCAACAAAGTTATGATCGTTTACTTTGGAATCATGATGAATATATCTTCATCCATGAAACAGGAAGATAATGACTTAATTTATAGATAGGAACTATGCACTGTATCATTAAAATATTGTTGTTGTCTGTGAAATATAAAAAGCATTCATCCATTCCCGCTTTCTAATAATCTAGACCTAACATGGAGTTATGTATGATACTTTTAACATTAACAAGGAAGTTCATATTTAAAACCAAAAAAAAAAAATACAAGCCAAGTCATACTATTCTGGATATTTCAACTAATTCTCACTTATTGCTATAGAAGCATTGCGTTTTGCATAGCCATTGGATTACATATAATGCATGTACTGTTGTTAAAAGAAGTGGGCATTAATGTTATAAGTTGTGAAGAGCAAGCAAAAATTGAAAAGATTTAAAAAAAATGCAAAGTGTTTTTGGTGCATATAAAGCAATACATTCAATATAAAGTATGATATTTTCTGTCGGACTGATCTTATAGTCAATGCTTAACTAAAAATTAACTAAAACCTAGAAATATGCATGTCAAAAATTCGATTAATAGATAATTCCCTCGGTATAGCAGTTGGACGTTCTATTAATTTAAGCTGAAGAGGTAACGATTGCTTGATTGTTGGTTGCTTACAACTCATAGGCAAATATCTCATTGGAACAAAACATGGTCAACTATTATATCAAAACACTAAATACAAAATAGGGAGAGATCGGCCAATTCGTACAATGCATATCGAGAGGAATATGTGAATGTTTGTTTTATCATCTGTTTATATGAATGGAATCTGTGAATTTTTTTTTAGATTCTGTGTATATGAATGGAATCTATGGATGTTTTCTTTATTCTTTCTTTATATGAATGGAATCTGTGAATGTTTTCCTTGTTGGTTGTTTAAATAATGGAATATTTGAATGTTTTCTTTATCGTTTGTTTAGATGAATGGAATCTGTGAAAGTTTTAATTGATTGTATATGAATGGAATCTATGCACGTTTGTTATATCGTTTCTTGATATAAATGGAATCTTCGAATGCTTTCTTCGCCGTTTATTTATACGAATGGAAAATGTGAATGCTTTCTTTGTCATTTGTTTATATGAATGGAATCTGTGAATGTTTTATTGGTCTGAATGGAGTCAGTGAATGTTTTTATTGTTAGATTATATGAATAGAACGCATGTGAGTTTCTTTCTCGTCTGTTTATATATATGTCGCTGGTGGTGATCTATATATTGTGCAAGGGGCGTTTGTAAAAAGTTGTGTTGCTTTTTCCAAATGCAGAACTGATATTTCTATCTGCTTCTGTCATTTATATTTATTTTGCTACTTTTTTTTCGTTGTGTTATTTCATTATTTATATAGCAACTTAATGGGGGTTTTTTCCCAGAGGAATTGTTAATGCTCCTGTGATTGGTTTTATTATCGACTCAGCATGGTGATTTTGAAAAACCAGAAATGTATTTGACTTACTTAACATACGGATATAATTACAAATATAGTTGTGGCTTTTACGTTTGCGTAAACAATATTCTATTTATCACAAATTACAAGTTTCAGTTATTCGTAACTAACACTTCACAAAACAAAAGTCAGGGAAAACATGGCAAAATTCGAGGATTGCTATATGATTTAAATACGTCATATATTGTCTGTACTTATTCTCAATGTTACAAAATGGATAACGTAAAGGCAATTAATATATCCGCATCCTGAGCTCTTACAACCAGGCTCAAGCTAGCGACCAATTTCTAGCGACCAATAAGCTAGCGACCAATAAGGCGATATGTCTCGAAAGCCAAAAAATTAATAAGAGTAAAATGTACTTTTAAAGATTTCTAGACACCAATAACAAATATATTACTGTAAATGCATATTCAACCCAGGGAATCGACATCGGGGCATACATGAAATATTTCTAGAGCCGGCCCACACAATACAAAGATAACATTTGACACCCGACAGTGCCGAATCCCACACATGCACTCAGGTGAGTGAAAGACCCGAGTGATACATTTTTACGTTTTATTTCACATGTTCCCTCGAACATAAAATATTTGTTTTTTTACTAGACTAAATAACGAAGAAATCAACTCCTAACCATCTTTCAGTCAGTATTCCTTTTTGCCAGTGTGTAGCCCTGTAACGTGCCATCAAAGACCACCCCTGACCAGCTGTCGCTCGGTATTCATTGTTTCAAGAGCTTGCTATCAACGATCATTGTTAAACAGCTGTTACTCAATATTCCTTGTTTTAAGTTTGTTGCACTTCAACGTCCTATAACTGATCACTACTAACAAACTGTTACTATGTATTCTAATACAATTATAATGTAACATGTATTTTCATTGGCTATTGAGAGCCGTCAAATATGCAGTTGACATGCCTGAAGGAATGCTATATTTCTACGCCGAATGCACTTGTTTGTAAACAATGTGGCTGACCCTGATATTTTCGACTAGGAATTTGACGCTGACGACCTATTTAGGAGATAACTGTATTGTATTTGAAAATTTCACTGCATCAATTGGAGATTTGATTGTCGCAAATCGAGTTTACTGTCCATTCTAATGCAATACTGAACATAAAAATGTATTCTTGCATATCCCTGGGTCTAAAAATCACAAAAGTTAAAATTCCGGGAAATATTGTTGAACGACTTTGGCACATAAACAATATGACGTCATATGAAGACTTCCAGTTTAAAATGTAAAGATCAGACGTCATTTGGCTTCGTGTACACTCCAATTTAGGTAGAATTTAACTAAAATAACTTTTGAAGGTAGGCATTTTAATCATTTTTTGTGTATTGTTGTACATATGACATGTAGGATTTCACGTTTTCAAAATGGCGGGTCCTTAAACAACTACATTACTATTTTTTAGCGGAAGGTATTTGAAAAGTGCATATATTTCGTCATTTATTTGTATGTTTTCAAACTAGTGTGCACACGTTGGGAGAATTTCATAAGAATAGGAATAACAGTGCTGTATTTGAAGAATTGATGGTGTCAATTATGGATTTGACAGTCGCAAATATCCGTTTTAATGGTTCCGCGTCGCCAGTAAAACTGCATTTGCGACCGTCAACTCCACAATTGACACCTCCAACTCATCAAATACAGTACTTAATTCCTTGTTTCAAGTTTGTTGCACTTCAACTTACAATCAACGAACTCTTCTAACAAGCTGTTACTCGGTGTTCCTTGCTTCAAATTTGTTGCACTTCAACTTGCCATCAACTATCACTACTAACCAACTGTTATTCAGTATTCCTTGCTTCAAGTTTGTTGCACTTCAACTTGCGATCAACGATCACTCCTGACAGGCTGTTACTCGATATTCCTTGTTTCAAGTCTGTTGTCCTGTTACGATGCACTCCAATAGCTGTCGCAATGGATGTACGTATATACTACTGATTAAAAGGTAAACTCTGCAGCAAGTAGCAATAAGAATTCTATTTCTAATTAGGAAGATTTTACTGTATATTTCTACCGGATGTAATTGGTACTTACACTGTCTGTTCTGATATTCGGATCTGCTCCTTTTGCTATTAACAACTCAATCACCTCAGTATCTGAATTAGATGCTGCACAATGAACTGGGGTCTCTCCCTGTAGATTAAAAACACATATATATTTACAGCTGCACTTGCATATAGTTGTGCAGATATACTCGATTACCTATATTAGAGGACATATGATGACATATGATACAATTTATGACTTCTTTGTTGTTTCTGTTTTATTTATTTCTATATATCTCGTAAGTACTAAATAGGATTACTATATATCAAACTATTGTGTAAAATTGTATTTGATAAATATATCACATTGATCTAAAATGTATGTATATTATATACTAACAAGTACTAATAATTATATATCTTACTAACATTAACGAGACCGGGATCAGGTATCGGTACTGTTTAGATTTTACAATTTTTTTTACAGATTTCAATAAAACTTTGCTAAATTGAAAAAAAAATCATTATAGAATTATAGACATTTATTAATTTTATATATAATTATGTATTTCTAATGAAAGCATCACCATTTTGAATTTATTATGATGCCATGAAATTTAGCAGATGTACAGTGTAAAATGTATTTTGGTGGATATGAAATATAATTGATTACGATATGAAAAGAAGCAATGTATGAAGAGTTTAAAGATACCATAGGAGGTAATGAGAAGTTATAAATTGAATCGTTAGTTAGTGATTGTACTCAGTGAGCCATTTGTCAGCTATATCATGATTATGTCTTCTTTGTACTAGAAAAATACGCTTATGTGGATCGTATATTAAAAACAAATGATAACTTATTCATAAATCAAAGAAGAACAGACAAACAATAGGCAGATATAAAATACGAAAACTTAACCAATGGGCAGAGTCCACAAAACACTACATAAACACTATAGTTTGAGCAACACGAACTCCACTAAAGCATGGGACTGAACTGTATATAGCGCTTAATTCTTTCACGATCAAAACTGTTATGTTATCATGTTGATTCTAAAATTTACGGATTTAAACTCGTCATTTTTGAAACAGTCAAGATAGCAAAAATGTAAAGTCCGTGAGAAAAACTAGCTGTACAGTAAATGATGTATAAAAAGCTAACCCTCATGCAGTAACAGGTCTTATTATCGGTTTTTATTTGTATGAGTTAGTGTTTAGATCGGTTTTGTGGTTTTATTTTATATTTGTGTTTGTATTTGTTATTGCCAATAACGATACACAGGCAGATGAAGCACATCTAATGTGTCCTAAAACACCAACCGAAAATAAAAGTTCAGCAGTTTATTTGATATTTATCTCAGTAACAGTGCGATCCCTAATTTGCAATCGGTAAGGCAACTACCAGGTCAAAGTTATTTTATTTCCTCTGTGTTACCCATCTTTTTCCTAGCTCGTATCTGTGTTGTTATTCTTGTTTTGTTTTGTGTTCGTTATGCGTCTTGTGTCCAATGTTACCTGTGTCTCTGGATTTTCAATTCGTCATTGCTCCTTCGGTTATCTCTAACTTTAGTCTTACTATTACATGATATATATATAATATCATGTAACTATGGAAGCCGACTACAACAACCTATTATTAAAAGTTGTTTTACAGTCAATATATTGTAGATTGAAGCTAATCAAATGTCATTTAAACCAGTAAATGTTTTATCCTATTTTGTGTCTTGGCGTTCTGAGTTCCATGTTGTGATGTCAGCTTAGAGTGGGAAATAGTTATGTAGAGGGTAGAGAAATCGATCTTTTTAATACTATTGCAGGAGGAGTAGCTATTGTGGCATTAACTCTGAATCCCAGTTTTCACAGTTGCTTGAAGATATGTTAATGATATGGAAAGAGGTGTCGTGGAGCATTTGGTATACCCTGCAATACAATGTTGTGTGCAAGGACAATTGTGTAATCTAGGAATCAAGTAGAGTGACGGTAGATCCAGTTATTCCTCTTTGTTTGAAATTCAAACTTAACTAAAAACAAGCATGTGCTTGTCCGGGATTTCCTCTTTCGCAATTGTCTTCGGGGTATATGTATAATTTGCCAAGTGAATTGTCAATGCATAATTCATTTATCAAGCAGTCTACGTAACGTGATTTACACACAAAATCAATATTGTTAGGGGTCTTGTCTGGAGAGACAATAACAGTCAAGTTATGCCAGTAAATGTTATAATGCAGTCAGTATCGTCTAGCTATGGAAACCAATTCAATATAGTACAACTAGGAAACAACTACAGCCATTTCATACCAGTAAATGTTGTAATACAGACAATATCGTGTATCTATGGAAAACAATTCAATATATTGCAGCTAGGAAACAACTACAGCCATGTTATGCAAGTAAATGTTGTAATACAGACAATATCGTGTAACTATGGAAATTAATTCAATATAGTGCAGCTAGAAAACAACTACAGCCATTTTATGCAAGTAAATGTTGTAATAGAGACAATATCGTTTAACTATGGAAAACAATTCAATATATTGCAGCTATGAAACAACTACAGCCATTTTAAACCAGTAAATGTTGTAATACAGACAATATCGTGTAACTATGGAAAACAATTCAATATATTGCAGTTATGAAACAACTACAGCCATTTTATACCAGTAAATGTTGTAATACAGTTAATATTGTGTAACTGTGGGAACCAAGTCAATATATTGCAGCTAGAAAACAACTACAGCCATTTTATACCAGTAACTGTTGTAATACGGACAATATTGTGTAACTATGGAAACCAGCCACAGCTAATGTAAAGTAAATATTTTATTTTGACCATTGTCATGTACCTATGAAAAGTTATGTCGATGTCTTACTAGTTTACTACGAATATCGACATTTGCATGATCTTGGTTTCGTAGATGCTGAACTGCATCAACAAAATTATGATCGTTTACTTTGGAATCATGATGAATAGGTCTTCATCCATGAAACAGATGAATAGGTCTTCATCCATGAAACAGATGAATAGGTCTTCATCCATGAAACAGATGAATAGATGAATCCATGAAACAGGAAGATAATGACTTAATGAAGATAGATAGGAACTATGCACTGCATCATTAAAATATTGTTGTTGTCAGTGAAATATAATAAGCATTCATCCATTCCCGCTTTCTAAGAATCTAGACCTACCATGGAGTTATTTATGATTCTTTTAACATTAACAAGGAAGTTCATATTTAAAACCAAAAATAATAACACAAGCCAAGTCATACTATTCTGGATATTTCAACTAATTCTCACTTATTGCTATAGAAGCATTGCGTTTAGCATAGCGATTGGCTTACATATAATGCATGTACTGTTGTTAAAAGAAGTGGGCATTAATGTTATAAGTTGTGAAGAGCAAGCAAAAATTGAAAAGATTAAAAAAAAAATACAAAGTGTTTTTGGTGCATATAAAGCAATACATTCAATATAAAGTATGATATTTTCTGCCGGACTGATCTTATAGTCAATGCTTAACTATAAATTAACTAAAACCTAGAAATATGCATGTCAAAAATTCGATTAATAGATAATTCCCTCTGTATAGCAGTTGGACGTTCTATTAATGTAAGCTGAAGAGGTAACGATTGCTTGATTGTTGGTTGCTTACAACTCAGAGGCAAATATCTCATTGGAACAAAACATGGTCAACTATTATATCAAAACACTAAATACAAAATAGGGAGAGATCGGCCAATTCGTACAATGCATATCGAGAGGAATCTGTGAATGTTTGTTTTATCATCTGTTTATATGAAGGGAATCTGTGAATGTTTATTTTAGAATCTGTGTATATGAATGGAATATATGGATGTTTTCTTTATTCTTTCTTTATATGAATGGAATCTGTGAATGTTTTCTTTATCGTTTGTTTAGATGAATGGAATCTGTGAAAGTTTTAATTGATTGTATATGAATGGAATCTATGCACGTTTGTTATATCGTTTCTTTATATAAATGGAATCTTCGATTACTTTCTTCGACGTTTATTTATACGAATGGAAAATGTGAATGCTTTCTTTGTCATTTGTTTATATGAATGGAATCTGTGAATGTTTTATTGGTCTGAATGGAGTCAGTGAATGTTTTTATTGTTAGATTATATGAATAGAACGCATGTGGGTTTTTTTCTCGTCTGTTTATATATATGTCGCTGGTGGGGATCTATATATTGTGCAAGGGGCGTTTGTAAAAAGTTTTGTTGCTTTTTCTAAATACAGAACTGATATTTCTATCTGCTTCTGTCATTTTCATTTACTTTGCTACTTTTTTTTCGTTGTGTTATTTCATTTATTGGTTTTATTATCGACTCAGCATGGTGATTTAGAAAAACCAGAAATGTATTTGAATTACTTAACATACGGATATAATTACAAATATAGTTGTGGCTTTTACGTTTGCGTAAACAATATTCTATTTATCACAAATTACAAGATTCAGTTATTCGTAACTAACACTTCACAAAATAAAAGTCAGGGAAAACATGGCAAAATTCGAGGATTGCTATATGATTTAAATACGTCATATAGTGTCTGTACTTATTCTCAATGTTACAAAATGGATAACGTGAAGGCAATTAATATATCCGCATCCTGAGCTCTTACAACCAGGCTCAAGCTAGCGACCAATTTCTAGCGACCAATAAGCTAGCGACCAATAAGGCGATATGTCTCGAAACCCAAAAAAGTAATAAGAGTAAAATGTACTTTTAAAGATTTCTAGAGACCAATAACAAATATATTACTGTAAATGCATATTCAACCCAGTGAATCGACATCGGAGCGTACAGGAAATATTTCTAGAGCCCGTCCACACAATACAAAGATAGCATTTGACACCTGACAGTACCGAATCCCACACATGCACTCAGGTGAGTGAAAGACCGGAGTGATACATTTTTACGTTTTATTTCACATGTTATCTCGAACATAAAATATTTGTTTTTTTTACTGGACTAAATAACGAAGAAATCATCTCCTAACCATCTTTCAATCAGTATTCCTTTTTACCATTTTGTAGCCCTGTAACGTGCCATCAAAGACCACTCCTGACCAGCTGTCGCTCGGTATTCATTGTGTCAAGAGCTTGCTATCAACGATCATTGTTAAACAGATGTTACTCAATATTCCTTGTTTTAAGTTTCTTGCACTTCAACGTCCTATAACTGATCACTACTAACAAACTGTTACTATGTATTCTAATACAATTATAATATAACGTGTATTTTCATTGGCTATTGAGAGCCGTCAAATATGCAGTTGACATGCCTGAAGGAATGCTATATTCCTATGCCGAATGCAGTTGTTTGTAAGCAATGTGGTTGACCCTGATATTTCCGACTACGAATTTGACGCTGACGACCTATTTAGGAGATAACTGTATTGTATTTGAAAATTTCACGGCATCAATTGGAGATTTGATTGTCGCAATTCAAGTTTACTGTCCATTCTAATGCAATACTGAACAAAAAAATGTATTCTTGCATATCCCTGGGTCTAAAAATCACAAAAGTTAAAATTACGGGAAATATTGTTGAACGACTTTGTCACATAAACAACGTGACGTCATATGAAGACTTCCAGTTTAAAATGTAAAGATCAGACGTCATTTGGCTTCGTGTACACTCCAATTTAGATATAATTTAACTAAAATAACTTTTGAAGGTAGGCATTTTAATTATTTGTTGTGTATTGTTGTACATATGACATGTAGGATTTCACGTTTTCAAAATGGCGGGTCCTTAAACAACTACATTACTATTTTTTTAGCGGAAGGAATTTGAAAAGTGCATATATTTCGTCATTTATTTGTATGTTTTCAAACTAGTGTGCACACGTTGGGAGAATTTCATCAGAATAGGAATAACAGTGCTGTATTTGAAGAGTTGTTGGTGTCAATTATGGATTTGACAGTCGCAAATATCCTATTTAATGGTTCCGCGTCGCCAGTAAAACTGCATTTGCGACCGTCAAATCCACAATTGACACCTCCAACTCATCAAATACAGTATTTAATTCCTTGTTTCAAGTTTGTTGCACTTCAACTTACAATCAACGAACTCTTCTAGCAAGCTGTTACTCAGTGTTCCTTGTTTCAAATTTGATACACTTCAACTTGCCATCAACTATTACTACTAACCAACTTTTATTCAGTATTCCTTGCTGCACCTTTGTTGCACTTCCACTTGCGATCAACGATCACTCCTGACAGGCTGTTACTCAGTATACCTTGTTTCAAGCTTGTTGCCTTTCAACTTGCCATTTATGATCACTTCTAACCAGCTGTTACTCAATATTCCTTGTTTCAAGTCTGTTGTCCTGTTACGATGCACTCCAATAGCTGTCGCAATGGATGTACGTATATACTACTGATTAAAAGGTAAACTCTGCAGCAAGTTGCAATGATAATTTCATTTCAAATTAGGCAGATTTTACTGTATATTTCTACCGGATGTAATTGGTACTTACAACGTCTGTTCTGTTATTCGGATCTGCTCCGTTTGCTATTAACGTCTCAATCACCTCAGTATCTGAATTACGTACTGCACAATAAAGTGGGGTCTCTCCCTGTAGATTAAAAACACATATATATTTACAGATGCACTTGTATATAGTTGTGTAGATTTACTCGATTACCTATATTAGAGGACATATGATGACATATGATACAATTTATGACTTCTTTGTTGTTTCTGTTTTATTTATTTCTATATATCACGTAAGTACTAAATAGGATTACTATATATCAAACTATTGTGTGAAATTGTATTTGATAAATATATCACATTGATCTAAAATGTATGTATATTATATACTAACAAGTACTAATAATTATATATCTTACTAACATTAACGAGACCGGGATCAGGTATCGGTACTGTTTAGATTTTACATTTTTTTTACAGATTTCAATAAAACTTTGCTAAATTGAAAAAAAAATCATTATAGATTTAAAGACATTTATTAATTTTATATATAATTATGTATTTCTAATGAAAGCATCACCATTTTGAATTTATTATGATGCCATGAAATTTGGCAGATGTACAGTGTAAAATGTATTTTGGTGGATATGAAATATAATTGATTACGATATGAAAAGATGCAATGTATGAAGAGTTTAAAGATACCATAGGAGGTAATCAGAAGTTATAAATTGAATCGTTAGTTAGTGATTGTACTCAGTGAGCCATTTGTCAGCTATATCATGATTATGTCTTCTTCGTACTAGAATAATAAGCATATGTGGATCGTAAATTAAAAACAAATGATAAATTATTCAAAAATCAAAGAAGAACAAACAAACAATAGGCAAATATAAAATACGAAAACTTAACCAATGGGCAGAGTCCACAAAACACTACATAAACACTATAGTTTGAGCAACACGAACTCCACTAAAGCATGGGACTGAACTGTATATAGCGCTTAATTCTTTCACGATCAAAACTGTTATGTTATCATGTTGATTCTAGAATTTACGGATTTAAACTCGTCATTTTTGAAACAGTCAAGATAGCAAAAATGTAAAGTCCGTGAGAAAAACTAGCTGTACAGTAAATGATGTATAAAAAGCTAACCCTCATGCAGTAACAGGTCTTATTATCGGTTTTTATTTGTATGAGTTGGTGTTTACATCGGTTTTGTGGTTTTATTTTATATTTGTGTTTGTATTTGTTATTGCCAATAACGATACACAGGCAGATGAAGCACATCTAATGTGTCCTAAAACACCAACCGAAAATAAAAGTTCAGCAGTTTATTTGATATTTATCTCAGTAAAAGTGCGATCCCTAATTTGCAATCGGTAAGGCAACTACCAGGTCAAAGTTATTTTATTTCCTCTGTGTTACCCATCTTTTTCCTAGCTCGTATCTGTGTTGTTATTCTTGTTTTGTTTTGTGTTCGTTATGCGTCTTGTGTCCAATGTTACCTGTGTCTCTGGATTGTCAATTCGTCATTGCTCCTTCGGTTATCTCTAACTTTTAGTCTTACTATTACATGATATATATATAATATCATGTAACTATGGAAGCCGACTACAACAACCTATTATTAAAAGTTGTTTTACAGTCAATATATTGTAGATTGAAGCCAACCAAATGTAATTTAAACCAGTAAATGTTTTATCTTATTTTGTGTCTTGACGTTCTGAGTTCCATGTTGTGATGTCAGCATAGAGTGGGAAATAGTTATGTAGAGGGTAGAGAAATCGATCTTTTTAATACTATTGCAGGAGGAGTAGCTATTGTGGCATTAACTCTGAATCCCGGTTTTCACAGTTGCTTGAAGATATGTTAATGATATGGAAAGAGGTGTCGTGGAGCATTTGATATACCCTGCAATACAATGCTGTGTGCAAGGACAATTGTGTAATCTAGGAATCAAGTAGAGTGACGGTAGATCAAGTTATTCCTCTTTGTTTGAAATTCAAACGGAACTGAAAACAAGCATGTGCTTGTCCGGGATTTCCTCTTTCGCAATTGTCATCGGTGTATATGTAGAATTTGCCAAGTGAATTGTCAATGCATAATTCATTTATCAAGCAGTCTACGTAACGTGATTTACATACAAAATCAATATTGTTAGGGGCCTTGTCTAGAGAGACAATAACAGTCAAGTTATGCCAGTAAATGTTATAATGCTGTCAGTATCGTCTAGCTATGGAAACCAATTCAATATAGTACACCTAGGAAACAACTACAGCCAATTCATACCAGTAAATGTTGTAATACAGACAATATCGTGTATCTATGGAAACCAATTCAATATAGTGCAGCTAGGAAACAACTACAGCCATGTTATGCAAGTAAATGTTGTAATACAGACAATATCATGTAACTCTGGAAACCAATTCAATATATTGCACCTAGAAACCTACTACAGCCATGTTATGCCAGTAAATGTTGTGATACAGACAATATCGTGTAACTATGGAAATTAATCCAATATAGCGCAGCTAGAAAACAACTACAGCCATTTTATGCAAGTAAATGTTGTAATAGAGCCAATATCGTGTAACTATGGAAACCACTTCAATATATTGCAGCTAGACAACAACTACAGCAATTTTATACAAGTAAATGTTGTAATACAGACAATATCGTGTAACTATGGAAAACAATTCAATATATTGTAGCTATGAAGCAACTACAGCCATTTTATACCAGTAAATGGTGTAATACAGTTAATATTGTGTAACTATGGGAACCAAGTCAATATAGTACAGCTAGAAAACAACTACAGCCATTT
>MJUT01004065.1:74018-91682 GCA_002080005.1 Gigantidas platifrons | reverse complement strand
ATAACGATACACAGGCAGATGAAGCACATCTAATGTGTCCTAAAACACCAACCGAAAATAAAAGTTCAGCAGTTTATTTGATATTTATCTCAGTAAAAGTGCGATCCCTAATTTGCAATCGGTAAGGCAACTACCAGGTCAAAGTTATTTTATTTCCTCTGTGTTACCCATCTTTTTCCTAGCTCGTATCTGTGTTGTTATTCTTGTTTTGTTTTGTGTTCGTTATGCGTCTTGTGTCCAATGTTACCTGTGTCTCTGGATTGTCAATTCGTCATTGCTCCTTCGGTTATCTCTAACTTTTAGTCTTACTATTACATGATATATATATAATATCATGTAACTATGGAAGCCGACTACAACAACCTATTATTAAAAGTTGTTTTACAGTCAATATATTGTAGATTGAAACCAATCAAATGTCATTTAAACCAGTAAATGTTGTATCCTATTTTGTGTCTTTGCGTTCTGAGTTCCGTGTTGTGATGTCAGCATAGAGTGGGAAATAGTTATGTAGAGGGTAGAGAAGTCGATCTTTTTAATGCTATTGCAGGAGGAGTAGCTAGTGTGGCATTAACTCTGAATCCCGGTTTTCACAGTTGCTTGAAGCTATGTTAATGATATGGAAAGAGGTGTCGTGGAGCATTTGGTATACCCTGCAATACAATGCTGTGTGCAAGGACAATTGTGTAATCTAGGAATCAAGTAGAGTGACGGTAGATCCAGTTATTCCTCTTTGTTTGAAATTCCAACGGAACTAAAAACAAGCATCTGCTTGTCCGGGATTTCCTCTTTCGCAATTGTCATCGGGGTATGTGTAGAGTTTGCCAAGTGAATTGTCAATGCATAATTCATTTATCAAGAAGTCTACGTAACGTGATTTACACACAAAATCAATATTGTAAGGGGTCTTGTCGGGAGAGACAATAACAATCAAGTTATGCCAGTAAATGTTATAATACAGTCAGAATCGTCTAGCTATGAAAACCAATTCAATATAGTACAACTAGGAAACAACAACGGCCATTTTATACAAGTAAATGTTGTAATACAGACAATATCGTGTATCTATGGAAACCAATTCAATATAGTGCAGCTAGAAAACAACTACAGCCATTTTATACAAGTAAATGTTGTAATACAAACAATATTGTGTAACTGTGGAAACCAATTCAATATAGTGCAGCTAGAAAACAACTACAGCCATTTTATGCCAGTAAATGTTGTAATACAGACAATATCGTGTATCTATGGAAACTAATTCAATATAGTGCAGCTAGAAAACAACTACAGCCATTTTATACAAGTAAATGTTGTAATACAGACAATATCATGTAACTATGGAAAACAATTCAATATGTTGCCGCTATCAAACAACTACAGCCATTTTATACTCGTAAATGGTGTAATACAGTTAATATGGTGTAACTATGGGAACCAAGTCAATATAGTACAGCTAGAAAACAACTACAGCCATTTTATACCAGTAACAATATTGTGTAACTATGGAAAACAGCCACAGCTAATGTAAAGTAAATATTTTAATTTGGCCATTGTCATGTACCTATGAAAAGTTATGTCGATTTCTTACTAGTTTACTACGAATATCGACATTTGCATGATCTTGGTTTCGTAGATGCTGAACTGCATCAACAAAATTATGATCGTTTACTTTGGAATCATGATGAATAGGTCTTCATCCATGAAACAGATGAATAGGTCTTCATCCATGAAACAGATGAATAGGTCTTCATCCATGAAACAGATGAATAGATGAATCCATGAAACAGGAAGATAATGACTTACTGAAGATAGATAGGAACTATGCACTGCATCATTAAAATATTGTAGTTTTTAGTGAAATATAATAAGCATTCATCGATTCCCGCTTTCTAAGAATCTAGACCTACCATGGAGTTATTTATGATACTTTTAACATTAACAAGGAAGTTCATATTTAAAACCAAAAAAAAATACAAGCCAAGTCATACTATTCTGGATATTTCAACTAATTCTCACTTATTGCAATAGAAGCATTACGTTTAGCATAGCCATTGGCTTACATATAATGCATGTACTGTTGTTAAAAGAAGTGGGCATTAATGTTATAAGTTGTGAATAGCAAGCAAAAATTGAAAAGATTTAAAAAATACAAAGTGTTTGTGGTGCATATAAAGCAATACATTCAATATAAAGTATGATATTTTCTGCCGGACTGATCTTATAGTCAATGCTTAACTATAAATTAACTAAAACCTAGAAATATGCATGTCAAAAATTCGATTAATAGATAATTCCCTCGGTATAGCAGTTGGACGTTCTATTAATTTAAGCTGAAGTGGTAACGATTGCTTGATTGTTTATTGCTTACAACTCAGAGCCAAATATCTCATTGGAACAAAACATGGTCAACTATTATATCAAAACACTAAATACAAAATAGGGAGAGATCGGCCAATTCGTACAATGCATATCGAGAGGAGGAATCTGTGAATGTTTGTTTTATCATCTGTTTATATGAATGGAATTTGTGTATGTTTTTTTTTTTTGGAACCTGTGTATATGAATGGAATCTATGGATGTTTTCTTTATTCTTTCTTTATATGAATGGAATCAGTGAATGTTTTCCATGTTGGTTGTTTAAATAATGGAATATTTGAATGTGTTCTTTATCGTTTGTTTAGATGAATGGAATCTGTGAATGTTTTAATTGATTGTATATGAATGGAAACTATGCACGTTTGTTATATCGTTTCTTTATATAAATGGAATCTTCGAATGCTTTCTTCGCCGTTTATTTATACGAATGGAAAATGCGAATGCTTTCTTTGTCGTTTGTTTATATGAATGGAATATGTGAATGTTTTATTGGTCTGAATGGAATCAGTGAATGTTTTATTGTTAGATTATATGAATAGAACGCATGTGAGTTTTCTTTCTCATCTGTTTACATATATGTCGCTGGTGGTGATCTATATATTGTGCAAGGGGCGTTTGTAAAAAGTTGTGTTGCTTTTTCCAAATACAGAACTGATATTTCTACCTGCTTCTGTCATTTTCATTTATTTTGCTACTTTTTTTTTCGTTGTGTTATTTCATTATTTATATAGCAACTTAATGGGGGTTTTTTTCCAGAGCAATTGTTAATGCTCCTGTGATTGGTTTTATTATCGACTCAGCATGGTGATTTAGAAAAACCAGAAATGTATTTGACTTACTTAACACACGAATATAATTACAAATATAGTTGTGGATTTTACGTTTGCGTAAACAATATTCTATTTATCACAAATTACAAGATTCAGTTATACGTAACTAACACTTCACAAAATAAAAGTCAGGGAAAACATGGCAAAATTCGAGGATTGCTATATGATTTAAATACGTCATATATTTTCTGTACTTATTCTCAATGCTACAAAATGGATAAAGTGAAGGCAATTAATATATCCGCATCATGAGCTCTTACAACCAGGCTCAAGCTAGCGACCAATTTCTAGCGACCAATAAGCTAGCGACCAATAAGGCGATATGTCTCGAAAGCCAAAAAATTAATACGAGTAAAATGTACTTTTAAAGATTTCTAGAGACCAATAACAAATATATTATTGTAAATACATATTCAACACAGTGAGTCGACATCAGGGCATACAGGACATATTTCTAGAGCCCGCCCACACAATACAAAATTAACATTTGACACCCGACAGTTCCGAATCCCACACATGCACTTAGGTGAGTGAAAGACCCGGGTGATACATTTTTACGTTTTATTTCACATGTTCTCTCGAACATAAACTATTTCTTTTTTTTTATTGGACTAAATAACGAAGAAATCATCTCCTCAACATCTTTCAGTCAGTATTCCTTTTTGCCAGTTTGTAGCCCTGTAACGTGCCATCAAAGACCACCCCTGACCAGCTGTCGCTCGGTATTCATTGTTTCAAGAGCTTGCTATCAACGATCATTGTTAAACAGCTGTTACTCAATATTCCTTGTTTTAAGTTTGTTGCACTTCAACGTCCTATAACTGATCACTACTAACAAACTGTTACTAAGTATTCTAATAAAATTATAATGTAACGCGTATTTTCATTGGCTATTGAGAGCCGTCAAATATGCAGTTGACTTGCCTGAGGAATGCTATATGCCTACGCCGAATGCACTTGTTTGTAAACAATGTGGCTGACCCTGATATTTCCGACTACGAATTTGACGCTGACGACCTATTTAGGAGATAACTGTATTGTATTTGAAAATTTCACGGCATCAATAGGAGATTTGATTGTCGCAAATCGAGTTTACTGTCCATTCTAATGCAATGCTGAACATAAAAATGTATTCTTGCATATCCCTGGGTCTAAAAATCACAAAAGTTAAAATTCCGGGAAATATTGTTGTACGACTTTGGCACATAAACAACGTGAGGTCATATGAAGACTTCCAGTTTAAAATGTAAAGATCAGAAGTCATTTGGCTTCGTGTACACTCCAATTTAGATATAATTTAACTAAAATAACTTTTCAAGGTAGGCATTTAAATTATTTTTTTGTGTATTGTTGTACATATAACATGTAGGATTTCACGTTTTCAAAATGGCGGGTCCTTAAACAACTACATTACTATTTTTTTAGCAGAAGGAATTTGAAAAGTGCATATATTTCGTCATTTATTTGTATGTTTTCAAACTAGTGTGCACACGTTGGGAGAATTTCATAACAATAGGAATAACAGTGCTGTATTTGAAGAGAGGTTGGTGTCATTTATCGATTTGACAGTCGCAAATATCCGTTTTAATGGTTCCGCGTCGCCAGTAAAACTGCATTTGCGACCGTCAAATCCACAATTGACACCTCCAACTCATCAAATACAGTACTTAATTCCTTGTTTCAAGTCTGTTGCACTTCAATTTACAATCAACGAACTCTTCTAACAAGCTGTTACTCAGTGTTCCTTGTTTCAAATTTGTTGCACTTCAACTTGCCATCAACTATACCTACTAACCAACTGTTATTCAGTATTCTTTGTTTCAAGTTTGTTGCACTTCCACTTGCGACCAACGATCACTCCTGAGAGGCTGTTACTCAGCATTCCTTGTTTCAAGCTTGTTGCCTTTCAACTTGCCATGTATGATCACTTCTAACCAGCTGTTACTCAATATTCCTTGTTTCAAGTCTGTTTTCCTGTTACGATGCACTCCAATAGCTGTCGCAATGGATGTACGTATATACTACTGATTAAAAGGTAAATTCTACAGCAAGTTGCAATGATAATTTTATTTCTAATTAGGCAGATTTTACAGTATATTTCTACCGGATGTAATTGGTACTTACAACGTCTGTTCTGATATTCGGATCTGCTCCTTTTGCTAATAACAACTCAATCACATCAGTATCTAACTGATATGTTGCACAATAAAGTGGGGTCTCTCCCTGTAGATTTAAAACACATATATATTTACAGGTGCACTTGCATATAGTTGTGCCGATATACTCGATTACCTATATTAGAGGACATATGATGACAGATGATACAATTTATGACTTCTTTGTTGTTTCTGTTTTATTTATTTCTATATATCTCGTAAGTACTAAATAGGATTACTATATATCAAACTATTGTGTAAAATTGTATTTGATAAATATATCACATTGATCTAAAATGTATGTATATTATATACTAACAAGTACTAATAATTATATATCTTACTAACATTAACGAGACCGGGATCAGGTATCGGTACTGTTTAGATTTTACAATTTTTCTTTACGGATTTCAATAAAACTTTGCTAAATTGAAAAAAAAAATCATTATAGAATTATAGACATTTATTAATTTTATATCTAATTATGTATTTCTAATGAAAGCATCACCATATATAATTTATTATGATGCCATGAAATTTGGCAGATGTACAGTGTAAAATGTGTTTTGGTGGATATGAAATATAATTGATTACGATATGAAAAGATGCAATGTATGAAGAGTTTAAAGATACCATAGGAGGTAATCAGAAGTTATAAATTGAATCGTTAGTTAGTGATTGTACTCAGTGAGCCATTTGTCAGCTATATCATGATTATGTCTTCTTCGTACTAGAATAATAAGCTAATGTGGATCGTAAATTAAAAACAAATGATAACTTATTCAAAAATCAAAGAACAAACAAACAATAGGCAAATATAAAATACGAAAACTTAACCAATGGGCAGAGTCCACAAAACACTACATAAACACTATAGTTTGAGCAACACGAACTCCACTAAAGCATGGGACTGAACTGTATATACCGCTTAATTCTTTCACGATCAAAACTGTTATGTTATCATGTTGATTCTAAAATTTACGGATTTAAACTCGTCATTTTTGAAACAGTCAAGATAGCGAAAATGTAAAGTCCGTGAGAAAAACTAGCTGTATAGTAAATGATGTACAAAAAGCTAACCCTCATGCAGAAACAGGTCTTATTATCGGTTTTTATTTGTATGAGTTAGTGTTTACATCGGTTTTGTGGGTTTGTTTTATATTTGTGTTTGTATTTGTTATTGCCAATACACAGGCAGATAAAGTACATCTAATGTGTCCTAAAACACCAACCGAAAATAAAAGTTCAGCAGTTTATTTGATATTTATCTCAGTAAAAGTGCGATCCCTAATTTGCAATCGGTAAGGCAACTACCAGGTCAAAGTTATTTTATTTCCTCTGTGTTACCCATCTTTTTCCTAGCTCGTATCTGTGTTGTTATTCTTGTTTTGTTTTGTGTTCGTTATGCGTCTTGTGTCCAATGTTACCTGTGTCTCTGGATTGTCAATTCGTCATTGCTCCTTCGGTTATCTCTAACTTTTAGTCTTACTATTACATGATATATATATAATATCATGTAACTATGGAAGCCGACTACAACAACCTATTATTAAAAGTTGTTTTACAGTCAATATATTGTTGATTGAAACCAACCAAATGTATTTAAGCCAGTAAATGTGTTATCCTATTTTGTGTCTTTGCGTTCTGAGTTCCGTGTTGTGATGTCAGCATAGAGTGGGAAATAGTTATGTAGAGGGTAGAGAAGTCGATTTTTTTAATGCTATTGCAGGAGGAGTAGCTATTGTGGCATTAACTCTGAATCCCGGTTTTCACAGTTGCTTGAAGATATGTTAATGATATGGAAAGAGGTATCGTGGAGCATTTGGTATACCCTGCAATACAATGCTGTGTGTAAGGACAATTGTGTAATCTAGGAATCAAGTAGAGTGACGGTAGATCCAGTTATTCCTCTTTGTTTGAAATTCCAACGGAACTAAAAACAAGCATGTGCTTGTCCGGGATTTCCTCTTTCGCAATTTTCATCGGGGTATGTGTAGAGTTTGCTAAGTGAATTGTCAATGCATAATTCATTTATCAAGCAGTCTACGTAACGTGATTTATACACAAAATCAATATTGTAAGGGGTCTTGTCGGGAGAGACAATAACAGTCAAGTTATGCCAATAAATGTTATAATGCAGTCAGTATCGTCTAGCTATGGAAACCAATTCAATATAGTACAACTAGGAAACAACTACAGCCATTTTATACCAGTAAATGTTGTAATACAGACAATATCGTGTAAGTATGGAAACCAATTCAATATAGTGCAGCTAGGAAACAATTTACAGCCATTTTATACCAGTAAATGTTGTAATACAGACAATATCGTGTATCTATGGAAACCAATTCAATATAGTGCAGCTAGGAAACAACTACAGCCATTTTATACAAGTAAATGTAGTAATACAGACAATATCGTGTAAGTATGGAAACCAATTCAATATAGTGCAGCTAGGAAACAATTTACAGCCATTTTATACCAGTAAATGTTGTAATACAGACAATATCGTGTATCTATGGAAACCAATTCAATATAGTGCAGCTAGAAAACAACTACAGCCATGATATACAAGTAAATATTGTAATACAGACAATATCGTGTAACTGTGGAAACCAATTCAATATAGTGCAGCTAGAAAACAACTACAGCCATGTTATACAAGTAAATGTTGTTATACAGACAATATCGTGTAACTGTGGAAACCAATTCAATATAGTGCAGCTAGGAAACAACTACAGCCATTTTATACAAGTAAATGTTGTAATACAGACAATATCGTGTATCTATGGAAACCAATTCAATATATTGCAGCTAGAAAACAAGTACAGCCATTTTATGCCAGTACATGTTGTAATACAGACAATATCGTGTAACTATGGAAACTAAATCCAATATAGTGCAGCTAGAAAACAACTACAACCATTTTATGCAAGTAAATGTTGTAATACAGATAATATCGTGTAACTATGGAAACCAATTCAATATATTGCAGCTAGACAACAACTACAGCCATTTTATACAAGTAAATGTTGTAATACAGACAATATCGTGTAACTATGGAAAACAATTCAATATATTGCAGCTATCAAACAACTACAGCCATTTTATACCCGTAAATGGTGTAATACAGTTAATATTGTGTAATTATGGAAACCAGCCACAGCTAATGTAAAGTAACTATTTTAATTTGGCCATTATCATGTACCTATGAAAAGTTATGTCGATTTCTTACTAGTTTACTACGAATATCGACATTTGCATGATCTTGGTTTCGTAGATGCTGAACTGCATCAACAAAATTATGATCGTTTACTTTGGAATCATGATGAATAGGTAAATCCATGATACAGATGAATAGATGAATCCATGAAACAGGAAGATAATGACCTAATGAAGATAGATAGGAACTATGCACTGCATCATTAAAATATTGTTGGTGTCAGTGAAACATAATAAGCATTCATCGATTTCCGCTTTCTAAGAATCTAAACCTTCCATGGAGTTAGTTATGATACTTTTAACATTAACAAGGAAGTTCATATTTAAAACCAAAAAAAAATACAAGCCAAGTCATACTATTCTGGATATTTCAACTAATTCTCACTTATTGCTATAGAAGCATTGCGTTTAGCATAGCCATTGGCTTACATATAATGCATTTACTGTTGTTTAAAAAAGTGGGCATTAATGTTATAACTTGTGAAGAGCAAGCAAAAATTGAAAAGATTTAAAATAATACAAAGTGTTTTTGGTGCATATAAAGCAATACATTCAATATAAAGTATGATATTTTCTGCCGGACTGATCTTATAGTCAATGCTTAACTATAAATTAACTAAAACCTAGAAATATGCATGTCAAAAATTCGATTAATAGATAATTCCCTCGGTATAGCAGTTGGACGTTCTATTAATTTAAGCTGAAGAGGTAACGATTGCTTGATTGTTGGTTGCTTACAACTCAGAGGCAAATATCTCATTGGAACAAAACATGATCAACTATTATATCAAAACACTAAATACAAAATAGGGAGAGATCGGCTAATTCGTACAATGCATATCGAGAGGAGGAATCTGTGAATGTTTGTTTTATCATCTGTTTATATGAATGGAATTTGTGAATGTTTTTTTAGAATCTGTGTATATGAATGGAATCTATGGATGTTTTCTTTATTCTTTCTTTATATGAATGGAATCAGTGAATGTTTTCCATGTTGGTTGTTTAAATAATTGAATATTTGAATGTTTTCTTTATCGTTTGTTTAGATGAATGGAATCTGTGAATGTTTTAATTTATTTTCTATGAATGTAATCTATGCACGTTTGTTATATCGTTTCTTTATATAAATGGAATCTTCGAATGCTTTCTTCGCCGTTTATTTATACGAATGGAAAATGTGAATGCTTTCTTTGTCGTTTGTTTATATGACTGGAATCTGTGAATGTTTTATTGGTCTGAATGGAATCAGTGAATGTTTTTATTGTTAGATTATATGAATAGAACGCATGTGAGTTTTCTTTCTCGTCTGTTTATATATATGTCGCTGGTGGTGATCCATATATTGTGCAAGGGGCATTTGTAAAAAGTTGTGTTGCTTTTTCCAAATACAGAACTGATATTTCTACCTGCTTCTGTCATTTTCATTTATTTTGCTACTTTGTTTTTTCGTTGTGTTATTTCATTATTTATATAGCAACTTAATGGGGGTTTTTTTCCAGAGCAATTTGTTAATGCTCCTGTGATTGGTTTTATTATCGACGCAGCATGGTAATTTAGAAAAACCAGAAATGTATTTGACTTACTTAACATACGATATAATTACAAATATAGTTGTGGCGTTTACGTTTGCGTAAACAATATTCTATTTATCACAAATTACAAGATTCAGTTATTCGTAACTAACACTTCACAAAATAAAAGTCAGGGGAAACGTGGAAAAATTCGAGGATTGCTATATGATCTAAATACGTCATATATTTTCTGTACTTATTATCAATGCTACAAAATGGATAAAGGAAAGGCAATTAATATATCCGCATCCTGAGCTCTTACAACCAGGCTCAAGGTAGTGACCAATTTCTAGCGACCAATAAGCTAGCGACCAATAGGGCGATATGTCTCGAAAGCAAATAATTAATAAGAGTAAAATGTACTTTTAAAGATTTCTAGAGACCAATAACAAATATATTATTGTAAATACATATTCAACACAGTGAATCGACATCGGGGCATACAAGAAATATTTCTAGAGCCCGCCCACACAATACAAAGTTAACATTTGACACCCGACAGTTCCGAATCCCACACATGCACTTAGGTGAGTGAAAGACCCGGGTGATACATTTTTACGTTTTATTTCACATGTTCTCTCGAACATAAAATATTTCTTTTTTTTATTGGACTAAATAACGACGAAATCAACTCCTAAACATCTTTCAGTCAGTATTCCTTTTTGCCAGTTTGTAGCCCTGTAACGTGCCATCAAAGACAACCCCTGACCAGCTGTCGCTCGGTATTCATTGTTTCAAGAGTTTGCTATCAACGATCATTGTTAAACAGCTGTTACTCAATATTCCTTGTTTTAAGTTTGTTGCACTTCAACGTCCTATAACTGATCACTACTAACAAACTGTTACTAAGTATTCTAATAAAATTATAATGTAACGCGTATTTCCATTGGCTATTGAGAGCCGTCACATATGCAGTTGACATGCCTGTAGGAATGTTATATGCCTACACCGAATGCACTTGTTTGTAAACAATGTGGCTGACCCTGATATTTCCGACTACGAATTTGACGCTGACGACCTATTTAGGAGATAACTGTATTGTATTTGAAAATTTCACGGCATCAATTGGAGATTTGATTGTCGCAAATCGAGTTTATTGTCCATTCTACTGCAATACTGAACATAAAAATGTATTCTTGCATATCCCTGGGTCTAAAAATCACAAAAGTTAAAATTCCGGGAAATATTGTTGAACGACTTTGGCACATAAACAACGTGACGTCATATGAAGACTTCCAGTTTAAAATGTAAAGATTAGACGTCATTTGGCTTCGTGTACACTCCAGTTTAGATAGAATTTAACTAAAATAACTTTTCAAGGTAGGCATTTTAATTATTTTGTTCTGTATCGTTGTACATATGACATGTAGGATTTCACGTTTTGAAAATGGCGGGTCCTTAAACAACTACATTACTATTTTTTTAGCAGAAGGAATTTGAAAAGTGCATATATTTCGTCATTTATTTGTATGTTTTCAAACTAGTGTGCACACGTTGGGAGAATTTCATAAGAATAGGAATAACAGTGCTGTATTTGAAGAGTTGTTGGTGTCAATTGTGGATTTGAGAGTCGCAAATATCCGTTTTAATGGTTCCGCGTCGCCAGTAAAACTGCATTTGCGACCGTCAAATCCACAATTGACACCTCCAACTCATCAAATACAGTACTTAATTCCTTGTTTCAAGTTTGTTGCACTTCAACTTACAATCAACGAACTCTTCTAACAAGCTGTTACTCAGTGTTCCTTGTTTCAAATTTGTTGCACTTCAACTTACCATCAACTATCACTACTAACCAACTGTTATTCAGTATTCCTTGTTTCAAGTTTGTTGCACTTCCACTTGTGATCAACGATCACTCCTGACAGGCTGTTATTAAGTATTCCTTGTTTCAACCTTGTTGCCTTTCAACTTGCCATTTATGATCACTTCTAACCAGCTGTTACTCAATATTCCTTGCTTGAAGTCTGTTGTCCTGTTACGATGCACTCCAATAGCTGTCGCAATGGATGTACGTATATACTACTGATTAAAGGGTAACCTCTGCAGCAAGTTGCAGTGATAATTTTATTTCTAATTAGGCAGATTTTACTGTATATTTCTACCGGATGTAATTGGTACTTACAACGTCTGTTTTGATATTCGGATCTGCTCCGTTTGCTATTAACGACTCAATCACCCCAGTCTCTGAATTACGTGCTGCACAATGAAGTGGGGTCTCTCCCTGTAGATTAAAAACACATATATATTTACAGGTGCACTTGCATATAGTTGTGCCGAAATACTCGATTACCTATATTAGAGGACATATGATGACATATGATACAATTTATGACTTCTTTGTTGTTTCTGTTTTATTTATTTCTATATATCTCGTAAGTGCTAAATAGGATTACTATATATCAAACTATTGTGTAAAATTGTATTTGATAAATATATCACATTGATCTAAAATGTATGTATATTATATACTAACAAGTACTAATAATTATATATCTTACTAACATTAACGAGACCGGGATCAGGTATCGGGGTTATTTATATAAGTTTACTTGAATAAATTGGTTTTATACACACAAAACACTCTATCACTCCCAAGGGCGCCTCATGTATGAAATAGATGCAGCGTAAGCACGTGATTATGTGTCATTGTATTTTGCTATTGAAGTCGCCATGTTGATAAATTTTCATCAGACTAAACTTCATATCAATTGAAAATTAATTCTTTTCTAGTGATTAACACTTTCCACATAATTTAAGTAAATTGGATTATGCATCTACATTAGACATTAGACAAATTCATAATGAGTGGAAGAAAACGTCCTGCAAGGCATGATCCAAGTGATCCAATGCATTGGAACAAAGAACAATACATCCACCATCTCAAGGAAATGGGCATTGCTTTGAAATCTACTTGGCGACTAGATATGATTCGGCAATTGTACTTTGAGAATCACAAAAACACTCCACAAAGTGAATGTGAAGTTCCTCAGGATACTATTAATATAAACGAAAATACGTCTACTGAGCCAAGTAGGGAACAAAATGAAATGGAGACGACAGTACAGCAAACAAATCAAAATAGTGGCGCTACGCATACAGAACAACTTCTTAAGGAAACTACTTGTGCTCTAAAAACAGCTACAGAGGCCCTTTCTTCAATGTCTTCAATGGTGGCAGGAATTCTTCAAAACAAGGGTGCTACAGCTGCTAGTACTCCAAATCAGAAGTCGAACTTCGATTTATCAACGGCTTTCCAATCAACTTATAGAACAGCTACTCCTTTGAATCCATCTAATGTGGAACAAACATTTCGTAGAGAGGTGGACACATCCAAGGGTATTGTGTTTTCAGAGGACCTACCAAAATTGGATTACGTGTCTCCGACACTCCGTAAACAAATTTTAGAAGGTAAGGACATCAATTTAGCTTTATTACTTTATCCTAAAAATGAAGTACCACAGACCCGTACAATCTTCTCCGAAGGGCTAACTGTAGAGTAATCAGTTCCAAAGGACACTCGATTAGAGCAATGTCTTACCTTAGACGAATTCAATAAGGCATTGAGAAAATACAGAAACATTATTTGTAAAGTGTACCCTCAGCGACGTGACGAGCTTGATCAATACGAGTCAGATATCAATGATATTGCCACTAATTACGGCCCAAAGTTTTATCGCTATCACAAAATGTTTTCAGCTAAGGCAGCTAATGCAATAATAGAGCACAACATTGCTATTAACTGGGGGAAAGTAGATGACCGTCTGCTACATCTAGCTATGCATGGTACACAAAGTAGAGAATGCGAGCTCTGTGGCGATTTCGATCACACAACTAAATTCTGCGAAAAACAAAGGAGTAAAGAAATTCCCCTTCAAAAGGCCCCACAAAACATGGTAAATATTCGGTCTGTGGGAGAGAAAAACAAAGATAAATATGGTAGAAATATCATTCAAGTAGAAGGTCATGATTTATGTAACAATTTTAATTACGGAATGTGTAAATGGAAAGACTGTAAATTTAGTCACGCCTGTCTTAAGTGCAAAGGCAAAGGTCATGGATTTAAAACATGTGAGAAAACTAATTCTAGCAAGCAAAATCAAAATAAAACATCTAGTGTGCAGAAAGCTGTCGACAGGTGACTCACTGCGAACGAAAATGTATCAGCTTCTCAAATTAATGTTCATAATTTAGCTGAACAATTATTAAAACATCCTGACAGACATTATGTACAATATTTATTAGATGGAATCAAAAACGGTTTTGATACTATGGTATCAACAACAAATTTACCAACAGTTGAATGTAAAAATCTTCAATCAGCTTTTCGTAATCCAGACATTGTTGATAATTTAATTAAACAAGAGGTGGAAAAAGGCTATCTCAAAGGGGCGTTTGAGAAGCCCCCTTTTGATATGTATCGCGTAAGCCCGATAGGTATAGTTGAAGGTAAATATTCAGGAAAAAAGAGATTAATAGTCGATTTATCGTCTCCTCATGACAGTGAAGAGCATTCAAGCATTAACAATTTAATTGATAAAGAACAATGTTCGCTATCCTATGTTAGGATAGATGATGCGATCAACGCTATTAAAGATTTCGGGCGTTTTTCAATACTAAACAAGGTAGACATATCAGACGCATTTAAGCAATTAGGGATCCGAAAGGATCAGCACCATTTGTACTGTATCAAATGGAGAAAATTATATTACTATTATGAACGTCTTTGTTTTGGTTCACGCTCATCACCTAAAATTTTTGACAATTTGTCAGTAGCTATATGTTGGATAGTCAAGAATAACTACAATATTCCTGTAATACTACATTTACTTGATGATTTTTTGACAATTCAAAGTGCTGATACGTCAGGAGACAGAACTATGGCTATTCTTACCATGATATTCAGAAAACTGAATATACCTCTATCTACAAAGAAGACTGTGGGCCCAGATACAACTTTAGAGTATTTAGGAGTTATATTAGACACTGCTAATATGGAAGCTAGGCTTCCTCAAAATAAAGTCGACCGAATTATTTCGTTCATTGGTACATTTTTAAGCAGGCGCTCGATAAGAAAGCGAGAACTTTTACAGCTTCTTGGACATTTCAATTTTGCTGCAAGAGTTATTATTCCCGGCAGAAGTTTTGTCACATATTTGATAAACTTATCTACTAAAGTTAATAATCTGAATTATTATGTGTCACTGTCTCCTGAATGTCGAGAAGACCTTAAAATGTGGCATATTTTTCTCAAACAGTGGAATCGCTTATCTTTTTTTCTACGATACAATGACTACTAGTTCTGACAACTTAGTCTTGTTCACAGATGTAGTATCGACATTGGGATATGGGGGATACTTCCGTGGAAGATGGTTTAGTAGCCCTTGGCCATCTGAGTTGAGCTATTTAATGGATTCTGAAATGTCTATGGCGTTCCGAGAATTGTACCCTATTGTCGTTGCGGCAGTGCTCTGGAGTAAATATTGGATAAAAAAGCGAATAGTTTTTCACTGTGACAATGAATCGACTGTTCACATTATAAATAAGGGGCGATCTAAGGTGCAGGATATTATGAAGCTAATGCGTAAACTCACTTGGCTAGCAGCAATAAACAATTTTACATTTTCGAGTAAGCATATTCCGGGAGTTACAAACGTTATAAGCGATGCACTTTCTCGATTTGATTTTCAGACGTTCCGGAAAGTAGCACCGGAAGCAGACGTCCAAGCGACAACCTGTCCGCACTACTCACTCGTAATGTGGAATTAACTAATACTGTAAGTTGTTTACTTAAAACGTCAATAGCACCAAGAACCCGTACACAATATGAATGCGGTTATTCCGCCTATGTCACATTTCTAAGCATGACTGGAGTACTTTGGACACATTCATGTATGCCTCCGTTAACCGAGGAATCACTTATTCATTTTGCTACACATTGCTTCAAAAACTTACATTTGAAATGTTCTACTATTAAAATGTACATTTGTGGAATACGGTATAAATATCTAGAGTCCGGGAAAATTTCTGTATTTAGCAATGCATCTGACAAACTTTATCGTCTTGATGCCCTATATAGAGGAATTAAGAAAAATGAGTCACATTCAACCAAACCTAGACTACCGATTACTTTCGGTCTACTTCGTGATATTTGTCAACTTTTGAGACAAAAATATTTCACACCGTATACCGATATACTCTTAGAAGCAACATGTGCTATGGCATATTTCGGCTTTCTACGTTGCGGTGAATTCACCATATTACATTCTTTCGACCCAGAATACAATGTATGTATGGAAGATGTGCATTTCCATAACGACAGAGTGACTTTACATCTGAAAGCCTCTAAAACGGACCCTTTTCGTGAGGGTGTCGATATTCATTTATTTTCGTCAGGAGCTTCAGTTTGTCCAGTCATTTCTTTGGAAAGATATGTTGAATTTCGAAATAAAAAAGTTGAAAGGAATAATGATAAAGAACCATTCTTTGTAATGGAGAACGGGAAGGCGTTAACGAGAAATTATTTCATTTATTCACTAAAAAGGATACTCACATCATTAGGATATAATTCTGACTTGTATAACGGTCACAGCTTCAGAATTGGGGCGAGTACTACTGCAGGGTCAAAACTTGAAGACCATCTTATTCAGACTCTCGGACGTTGGAGTTCACTATGTTATACCCGTTATATTAGAACTCCTATGTCGACAATCAAACAGGCCCAAAAAGCGTTACTCGATTGAATGGTTCGGTGCTAACACATTGTTTTGGGACTTAATAAAATCCGGGTGTCAGTGATACCGTTTGTGCATTTCGTTAGTGTCGGGGCATAATAATCCCCGTATATCACACTTGATGAGTGAGACATCATCAACTCAATTGTGTTTTTCATTGTTCAAGTTATCAAAATATAACTTATTGATCAATATTTAGTTTAATTGTCACTAACATCCAATCAGCTCACACTGTGCGGTGGTGTATAATAATCCCCGTATGAGCATCAGATATAGAAAGAGTACACAATTGTATATTTTGATTTTGGGTGTTTGTATTGTTTTTATTATTCATCAATAGCTAATAAACTGTGTATAGACAGTGACATACTTAATAGTTAGTGTTCATTATATGTGTTTTAATTTCAACACAGCTGACAAGAACAATAGACGATAGTAACATAGTGATGTTTGAATTAATAATTCGTGTTGATAGAACGATAATCCATGATGACATTGGGTATACAATTCCATGTATCATAAAGTGCGAAACATTATATCTCAATGTAACATTCACCAGACACTCTCGCTACTGATGTATATTGTTACTATTATCAACTGAATGTAAACACTTGCGCTAATCAGTGATAAACTAGTTAATTTAGAAGCCGATGATAAATACATTTATATTTACCCATAATCGGCAGAGTACTTTATAGGTTATTTCGACACTTCATGATGCTTTGTTAAATGTCATATAACATGTATAATGAGTTAATCAAGTTAGATATCGCAT
>MJUT01004065.1:58947-74011 GCA_002080005.1 Gigantidas platifrons | reverse complement strand
TCTTTCGTAATTCTCTTTACATAAGCGTATCTTCATTTGGGGTTCAGTTGTCTCCTATAGTCATTAGTCATCAACTGATTTGGCATTTTTTTCGTTTATTTTAACTCAAATTCCCCAAATTCGATGGGTAATTTATTGATGACTTAGTTGCTTGTCGCAGTAAATGACACTTTTGGCACGAGTCTTAGTTAGCATAGACAAGACACCTGTCAAAGGTTTCATGACCCTAGCTAATAACTGATCACTGTCCCAAGTCAGTCTGCCGTCAGTCCATGCATGGACTTTCACCACTGACGTTTATGGTCTACATGCTTGTAGTCATAAATAGGGCCAGTGTTCATCAGTCGGTTCAAGTATGAACTCATTAGTTAGGGGGAGATGCAACAACATGCAGTTCAAGCATGAACTCGGTTGTTTGATTGATATAATTCCCAAGCTTGGAAATTAATCAATCGTTATGCGATCAAAAACTGTGACAACAGCCGAGACAGCTATACGCCAAATGATGTGTATTATATTATTATGTTTTGATTTGTATTTTATATGTAGTTTCTATTTTATATATCTCAATAAATATATATCTGTTTTGTTGTGTATAAAGGGTTATTTATATAAGTTTACTTGAATAAATTGGTTTTATACACACAAAACACTCTATCACTCCCAAGGGCGCCTCATGTATGAAATAGATGCAGCGTAAGCACGTGATTATGTGTCATTGTATTTTGCTATTGAAGTCGCCATGTTGATAAATTTTCATCAGACTAACCACCACCTTCCCCACCACCACCATAGTTTTTAATTTGCTGTCTTGGTTTATATTAACAAAATAATATTTTTATGTGGCATTTTTTTTTTTCGTTTATTTTAACTCAAATTCCCCAAATTCGATGGGTAATTTATTGATGACTTAGTTGCTTGTCGCAGTAAATGACACTTTTGGCACGAGTCTTAGTTAGCATAGACAAGACACCTGTCAAAGGTTTCATGACCCTAGCTAATAACTGATCACTGTCCCAAGTCAATCTGCCGTCAGTCCATGCATGGACTTTCAACACTGACGTTTATGGTCTACATGCTTGTAGTCATAAATAGGACCAGTGTTCATCAGTCAGTTCAAGCATGAACTCATTAGTTAGGGGAGATGCAACAACATGCTGTTCAAGCATGAACTCGGTTGTTTGATTGATATAATTCCCAAGCTTGGAAATTAATCAATCGTTATGCGATCAAAAACTGTGACAACAGCCGAGACAGCTATACGCCAAATGATGTGTATTATATTATTATGTTTTGATTTGTATTTTGTATGTAGTTTCTATTTTATATATCTCAATAAATATATATCTCTGTTTTGTTGTGTATAAAGTACTGTTTAGATTTTACAATTTTTCTTTACGGATTTCACTAAAACTTTGCTAAATTGAAAAAAAAAGCATTATACAATTATAGACATTTATTAATTTTATATCTAATTATGTATTTCTAATGAAAGCATCACCATTTTGAATTTATTATGATGCCATGAAATTTGGCAGATGTACAGTGTAAAATGTATTTTGGTGGATATGAAATATAATTGATTACGATATGAAAAGATGCAATGTATGAAGAGTTTGAAGATACCATAGGAGGTAATCAGAAGTTATAAATTGAATCGTTAGTTAGTAATTGTACTCAGTGAGCCATTTGTCATCTATATCATGATTATGTCTTCTTCTTACTAGAATAATAAGCTTATGTGGATCGTAAATTAAAAACAAATGATAACTTATTCAAAAATCAAAGAAGAACAAACAAACAATAGGCAAATATAAAATACGAAAACTTAACCAATGGGCAGAGCCCACAAAACACTACATAAACACTATAGTTTGAGCAACACGAACTCCACTAAAGCATGGGACTGAACTGTATATAGCGCTTAATTGTTTCACGATGAAAACTGTTATGTTATCATGTTGATTCTAAAATTTACGGATTTAAACTCGTCATTTTTGAAACAGTCAAGATACCAAAAATGTAAAGTCCGTAAGAAAAACTAGCTGTACAGTAAATGATGTATAAAAAACATAACACTCATGCAGTAACAGGTCTTATTATCGGTTTTTATTTGTATGAGTTAGTGTTTACATAAGTTTTGTGGTTTTGTATTATATTTGTGTTTGTATTTGTTATTGCCAATAACGATACACAGGCAGATAAAACACATCTAATGTGTCCAAAAACATCAACCGAAAATAAAAGTTCAGCATTTCATTTGATATTTATCTCACTAAAAGTGCGATCCCTTATTTGCAATCGGTAAGGCAACTACCAGGTCAAAGTTATTTTATTTCCTCTGTGTTACCCATGGAATCTATGGATGTTTTCTTTTTTCTTTCTTTATATGAATGGAATCAGTGAATGTTTTCCATGTTGGTTGTTTAAATAATGGAATATTTGAATGTTTACTTTATCGTTTGTTTAGATGAATGGAATCTGTGAATGTTTTAATTTATTTTCTATGAATGTAATCTATGCACGTTTGTTATATCGTTTCTTTATATAAATGAAATCTTCGAATGCTTTCTTCACCGTTTATTTATACGAATGGAAAATGTGAATGCTTTCTTTGTTGTTTGTTTATATGACTGGAATCTGTGAATGTTTTATTGGTCTCAATGGAATCAGTGAATGTTTTATTGTTAGATTATATGAATAGAACGCATGTGAGTTTTCTTTCTCGTCTGTTTACATATATGTCGCTGGTGGTGATCTATATATTGTGCAAGGGGCGTTTGTAAAAAGTTTTGTTGCTTTTTCCAAATACAGAACTGATATTACTACCTGCTTTTGTGATTTTCATTTATTTTGCTACTTTTTTTCGTTGTGTTATTTCATTATTTATATAGCAACTTAATGGGGTTTTTTTCAGATCAATTGTTAATGCTCCTGTGATTGGTTTTATTATCGACTCAGCATGGTGATTTAGAAAAACCAGAAATGTATTTGACTTACTTAACATACGGATATAATTACAAATATACTTGTGTCTTTTACGTTTGCGTAAACAATATTCTATTTATCACAAATTACAAGATTCAGTTATTCGTAACTAACACTTCACAAAATAAAAGTCAGGGTAAACATGGCAAAATTCGAGGATTGCTATATGATTTAAATACGTCATATATTTTCTGTACTTATTCTCAATGTTACAAAATGGATAAAGTGAAGGCAATTAATATATCCGCATCCTGAGCTCTTACAACCAGGCTCAAGCTAGCGACCAATTTCTAGCGACCAATAGGGCGATATGTCTCGAAAGCCAAATATTAATAAGACTAAAATGTACTTTTAAAGATTTCTAGAGACCAATAACAAATATATTACAGTAAATACATAATCAACACAGTGAATCGACATCGGGGCATACAGGAAATATTTCTAGAGCCCGCCCACACAATACAAAGTTAACATTTGACACCCGACAGTGCCGAATCCCACACATGCACTCAGGTGAATGAAAGACCCGGGTGATACATTTTTACGTTTTATTTCACATGTTCTCTCGAACATAAAATATTTCTTTTTTTTATTGGACTAAATAACGAAGAAATCAACTCATAACCATCTTTCAGTCAGTATCCCTTTTTGCCAGTTTGTAGCCCTCTAACGTGCCATCAAAGACCACCCCTGACCAGCTGTCGCTCGGTATTCATTGTTTCAAGAGCTTGCTATCAACGATCATTGTTAAACAGCTGTTACTCAATATTCCTTGTTTTAAGTTTGTTGCACTTCAACGTCCTATAACTGATCACTACTAACAAACTGTTACTAAGTATTCTAATACAATTATAATGTAACGCGTTTTTCATTGGCTATTGAGAGCCGTCAAATATGCAGTTGACTTGCCTGAAGGAATGCTATATGCCTACGCCGAATGCACTTGTTTGTAAACAATGTGGCTGACCCTGATATTTCCGACTACGAATTTGACGCTGACGACCTATTTAGGAGATAACTGTATTGTATTTGAAAATTTCACGGCATCAATTGGAGATTTGATTGTCGCAGATCGAGTTTATTGTCCATTCTAATGCAATACTGAACATAAAAATGTATTCTTGCATATCCCTGGGTCTAAAAATCACAAAAGTTAAAATTCCGGGAAATATTGTTGAACGACTTTGGCACATAAACAACGTGACGTCATATGAAGACTTCCAGTTTAAAATGTAAAGATCAGACGTCATTTGGCTTCGTGTACGCTCCAATTTAGATAGAATTTAACTAAAATAACTTTTCAAGGTAGTCATTTTAATTATTTTTTTTGTGTGTATTGTTGTACATATGACATGTAGGATTTCACGTTTTCAAAATGGCGGGTCCTTAAACAACTATTTTTTAGCGGAAGGAATTTGAAAAGTACATATATTTCGTCATTTATTTGTTTGTTTTCAAACTAAAGTGCACACGTTGGGAGAATTTCATAAGAATATGAATAACGGTCCTGTATTTGAAGAGTTGTTGGTGTCAATTGTGGATTTGACAGTCGCAAATATCCGTTTTAATGGTTCCGCGTCGCCAGTAAAACTGCATTTGCGACCGTCAAATCCACAATTGACACCTCCAACTCATCAAATACAGTACTTAATTCCTTGTTTAAAGTTTGTTGCACTTCAACATACAATCAACGAACTCTTCTAACAAGCTGTTACTCAGTGTTCCTTGTTTCAAATTTGTTGCACTTCAACTTGCCATCAACTACCACTACTAACCAACTGTTATTCAGTATTCCTTGTTTCAAGTTTGTTACACTTCCACTTGCGACCAACGATCACTCCTGACAGGCTGTTACTCAGTATTCCTTGTTTCAAGCTTGTTGCCTTTCAACTTGCCATTTATGATCACTTCTAACCAGCTGTTATTCAATATTACTTGTTTCAAGTCTGTTGTCCTGTTACGATGCACTCCAATAGCTGTCGCAATGAATGTACGTATATACTACTGATTAAAAGGTAAACTCTGCAGCAAGTTGCAATTGTAATTTTATTTCTAATTAGGCAGATTTTACTGTATATTTCTACCAGATGTAATTGGTACTTACAACGTCTGTTCTGATATTCGGATCTGCTCCGTTTGCTATTAACAACTCAATCACCTCAGTATCTGACTGATATGCTGCACAATAAAGTGGGGTATTTCCCTGAAGATTAAAAACACATATATATTTACAGGTGCAGTTGTATATAGTTGTGCAGATATACTCGATTACCTATATTAGAGGACATATGATGACATATGATACAATGTATGACTTCTTTGTTGTTTCTGTTTTATTTATTTCTATATATATCGTAAGTACTAAATAGGATTACTATATGTCAAACTATTGAGTAAAATTGTATTTGATAAATATATCACATTGATCTAAAATGTATGTATATTATATACTAACAAGTACTAATAATTATATATCTTACTAACATTAACGAGACCGGGATCAGGTATCGGTACTGTTTAGATTTTACAATTTTTTTTTTACAGATTTCAATAAAACTTTGCTAAATTGAAAAAAAAATCATTATAGAATTATAGACATTTATTAATTTTATATCTAATTATGTATTTCTAATGAAAGCATCACCATTTTGAATTTATTATGATGCCATGAAATTTGGCAGATGTACAGTGTAAAATGTATTTTGGTGGATATGAAATATAATTGATTACTATATTTAAAGATGCAATGTATGAAGAGTTTGAAGATACCATAGGAGGTAATCAGAAGTTATATATTGAATCGTCAGTTAGTGATTGTACTCAGTGAGCCATTTGTCAGCTATATCATGATTATGTCTTCTTTGTACTAGAACAATACGCTTATGTGGATCGTAAATTAAAAACAAATGATAACTTATTCATAAATCAAAGAAGAACAGACAAACAATAGGCAGATATAAAATACGAAAACTTAACCAATGGGCAGAGTCCACAACACATTACATAAACACTATAGTTTGAGCAACACGAACTCCACTAAAGCATGGCACTGAACTGTATATAGCGCTTAATTGTTTCACGATCAAAACTGTTATGTTATCATGTTGATTCTAAAATTTACGGATTTAAACTCGTCATTTTTGAAACAGTCAAGATAGCAAAAATTTAAAGTCCGTGAGAAAATATAGCTGTACAGTAAATGATGTATAAAAAGCTAACCGTCATGCAGTAACAGGTCATATAATCGGTTTTTATTTGCATGAGTTAGTGTTTACATCGGTTTTGTGGTTTTGTTTCATATTTGTGTTTGTATTTGTTATTGCCAATAACGATACACAGGCAGATGAAGCACATCTAATGTGTCCTAAAACACCAAACGAAAATAAAAGTTCAGCAGTTTATTTGATATTTAGCTCAGTAAAAGTGCGATCCCTAATTTGCAATCGGTAAGGCAACTACCAGGTCAAAGTTATTTTATTTCCTCTGTGTTACCCATCTTTTTCCTAGCTCGTATCTGAGTTGTTATTCTTGTTTTGTTTTGTGTTCGTTATGCGTCTTGTGTCCAATGTTACCTGTGTCTCTAGATTGTCAATTCGTCATTGCTCCTTCGGTTTTCTCTAACTTTTAGTCTTACTATTACATGATATATATATAATATCATGTAACTATGGAAGCCGACTACAACAACCTATTATTAAAAGTTGTTTTACAGTCAATATATTGTAGATTGAAGCCAACCAAGTGTCATTTAAACCAGTAAATGTTTTATCCTATTTTGTGTCTTTGCGTTCTTAGTTCCGTGTTGTGATGTCAGCTTAGAGTGCGAAATAGTTATGTAGAGTGTAGAGAAGTCGATCTTTTTAATGCTATTGCAGGAGGAGTAGTTATTGTGGCATTAACTCTGAATCCCGGTTTTCACAGTTGCTTGAAGATATGTTAATGATATGGAAAGAGGTGTCGTGGAGCATTTGGTATACCCTGCAATACAATGCTGTGTGTAAGGACAATTGTGTAATCTAGGAATCAAGTAGAGTGACGGTAGATCCAGTTATTCCTCTTTGTTTGAAATTCCAACGGAACTAAAAACAAGCATGTGCTTGTCCAGGATTTCCTCTTTCGCAATTGTCATCGGGGTATATGTAGAGTTTGCCAAGTGAATTGTCAATGCATAATTCATTTATCAAGCAGTCTACGTAACGTGATTTACACACAAAATCAATATTGTTAGGGGCCTTGTCGGGAGAGACAATAACAGTCAAGTTATGCAAGTAAATGTTATAATGCAGTCAGTATCGTCTAGCTATGCAAACAATTCCATATAGTACAACTAGGAAATAACTACAGCCATTTTATACCAGTAAATGTTGTAATACATGGAATATCGTGTATCTATGGAAACCAATTCAATATAGTGCAGCTAGGAAACAACTACAGCCATGTTATACAAGTAAATGTTGTAATACAGACAATATCATGTAACTCTAGAAACCAATTCAATATATTGCAGCTAGAAAACAACTAAAGCCATTTTATGCCAGTGAATGTTGTAATACAGACAATATCGTGTAACTATGGAAACCAATTCAATATAGTGCAGCTAGAAAATAACTACAGCCATTTTATGCAAGTAAATGTTGTAATACAGATAATATCGTGTAACTATGGAAACCAATTCAATATATTGCAGCTATGAAACAACTACAGCCATTTTATACCAGTAAATGGTGTAATACAGTTAATATTGTATAACTATCGGAACCAAGTCAATATAGTATAGCTAGAAAACAACTACAACCATTTTATACCAGTAACTGTTGTAATACGGACAATATTGTGTAATTATGGAAACCAGCCACAGCTAATGTAAAGTAAATATTTTAATTTGGCCATTGTCATGTACCTATTAATAGTTATGTCGATTTCTTACTAGTTTACTACGAATATCGATATTTGCATGATCTTGGTTTCCTAGATGCTGAACTGCATCAACAAAATTATGATCGTTTACTTTGGAATCATGATGAATAGGTCTTCATCCATGAAACCGGAAGATAATGACTTAATGAAGATAGATAGGAACTATGCACTGCATCATTAAAATATTGTTGTTGTCAGTGAAATATAATAAGCATTCATCGATTCCCGCTTTCTAAGAATCTAGACCTACCATGGAGTTATTTATGATACTTTTAACATTAACAAGGAAGTTCATATTTAAAAAAAAAAATAAAAATACAAGCCAACTCATACTATTCTGGATATTTCAACTAATTCTCACTTATTGCTATAGAAGCATTGCGTTTAGCATAGCCATTGGCTTACATATAATGCATGTACTGTTGTTAAAAGAAGTGGGCATTAATGTTATAAGTTGTGAAGAGCAAGCAAAAATTGAAAAGATTTAAAAAATACAAAGTGTTTTTGGTGCATATAAAGCAATACATTCAATATAAAGTATGATATTTTCTGACGGACTGATCTTATAGTCAATGCTTAACTATAAATTAACTAAAACCTAGAAATATGCATGTCAAAAATTCGATTAATAGAATAATTCCCTCGGTATAGCAGTTGGACGTTCTATTAATTTAAGCTGAAGAGGTAACGATTGCTTGATTGTTGGTTGCTTACAACTCAGAGGCAAATATGTCATTGGAACAAAACATGGTCAACTATTATATCAAAACACTAAATACAAAATGGGGAGAGATCGGACAATTAGTACAATGCATATCGAGAGGAATCTGTGAATGTTTGTTTTATCATCTGTTTATATGAATGGAATTTGTGAATGTTTTTTAGAACCTGTGTATATGAATGGAATCTATGGATGTTTTCTTTATTCTGTATTTATGTGAATGGAATCTGTGAATGTTTTCCTTGTTGCTTATTTAAATAATGGAATATTTGAATGTTTTCTTTATCGTTTGTTTAGATGAATGGAATCTGTGAATGTTTTAATTGATTTTATATGAATGGAATCTATGCACGTTTCTTATATCGTTTCTTTATATAAATGGAATCTTCGAATGCTTTCTTCGCCGTTTATTTATACGAATGGAAATGTGAATGCTTTCTTTGTCGTTTGTTTATATGAATGGAATCTGTGAATGTTTTATTGGTCTGAATGGAATCAGTGAATGTTTTTATTGTTAGATTATATGAGTAGAACGCATATTTTTTTTTACTGGACTAAATAACGAAGAAATCAATATTTTTCGGATGGCGAGCTTACAAAAACACTTTAAATAAACACAGATTAAAAAATGATTGGGGTATCGATGGGGTTTCCGCTATCTTTTTTCATTATAAAGTTTAATAAAAAATTGTTTGCTAATATCATTCGAGGATAAATATAATGTTGGTGTATTGACAGTATAAATATAATGTATGTGGCTCGGCACGAAACGGATGTAAAGACTCGCTAAGGCTTGTCTTTACCCTGTTGATAAGCATCGCCACATAAATTGTATATTAACCGTCAATACACCATACTGTATATGTATATTTGTATTTAGGCAAATAGTTTTATATGAACAAAGCTTTGAATTGAAATCGTGTTACTAAGTTCTTGTGTAATGTGTATACCATATTAGTGGAGAATGGAATGTGTCAATGTTGGCATGTGTTTAATTACTGAACACTATGAATGTGTCATTTATTAGCATGTGTCATTGATTGTTAAACAGTTGACTATTACCTGTATGTTAATGTACTAACAGCTAACACAATAATAAGGTATGTCTTATGCTTAATTATCAAACATATGCTTAGTGGCTAAACACTATATCAAAATTAGTGTTTGGCGTGCCTTTGACTATTATTAAAAAAGCCTGTGAAATATAGGTGCAGAATCCCTAACTTTTGAAAGTTTTTTAATTATTTAAAATCCTACACTTGTTTCCCAAAGACTGAGAAATACACGTGGAAAATTCCAAACTGTTGGAAGTTTAATCATTTAAAATCCTACACTGGATTTCTCAAAGCCTGAAAAATACACGTTCAGAATTCCTAACTGTTGGAAGTTTAATCAGTTGAAATCCTACACTGGATTTTTCAAAGCCTGAAAAAAGTTGTAATACAGTCAATATTGTGCAACAATGGAAGCCAAGTCAATATAGTGTAGCTAGAAAAAAAAACTACAGTCATGTTATATCAGCAAATGTAGTAATACTGACAATATCATTTAGCTATGGAAACCAGCCACATATAATTTAAAGTGAATATTTTAATTTGACAATGATTAATAGGTGTCCATCCATGTCATCACAGGAAGATGACTTAATAAAGACAAACTGAATCATTAAAATAGTGTTGTTATCAGTGAAATATATAAATACGTATTCATCGGTTCTCACTTTCTAAGGAAGTTCATATTTAAAACCAGCAAAGTACAAACCAAGTAATACTATTCTGGATAGTTCAAATACTTCGCACTTGTTGTTATAAAAGCATTGCTTTAAGTATAACCATTAGCATGCATATAATATATGCCATGTTGTTGAAAGAAGTGGGCATTAATGTTATAAGTTGTGAAGAGTAAAAAGGTTTTTGAAAAGCTTACAAAAAAATTAACATCTGTTGGTGTATATAAATCCATAAATTCAATAAAAAGTATGAATTTTTCTGCATTTCTGGCTTTTTGTCAATGCTAAGCTAAAACCTAACTAACACCCAGAAATATGCATGTCAAAAATTCGATTAAGAGATCATTCCCTTGGTATAGAATTTGGACGTTCTATTAATTTAAGTAAGTTAAGCTGGAGAGGTAACGATTGCTTGGTTGTTGATAACTTACATTTCAGGGGAAAATATCTCATTGGTAGAGAACACCTTCAACTATTATATCAAAACATTATATAGAAATGAGAGAGAGAGATTGGACAATTGGTACAATGAAATTCGATGAATCTGTGAAAGTTTTCTTTATTATCTGTTTAAATGAATGGAATATGTGAATGTTTTTTCATTGATCCTTTATATGAATGGACAATGTGAATGGTTTCTTTATCGTTTGTTTAGACGAATGGAATGTGCGAATGTTTTATTTATCGTTTGTTTAGACGAATGGAATGTGTGAATGCGTTTTCTTTCATACATTATCTGTTTATATGAATGTACTCTGGGAATTTGTTTAATTTTTATTTTCATATCGAATCTGTCATTTTTTCTTTATCTGTTGCTAATATCAATGAAATCTGTGAATGTTTTCGCTATCGTGTGTAAAGTTGAATGATATATGTGAATGTTTTCTTTATTGTTTATTTATATGTGCTCCGCTGTTATTGTGCAAGGGGCGTTGGTGAAGATCTTGCTAAGTTTTGTTGCATATACCAAATACAGAACCTATATTTTGATCTGCTTCTGTTATTATTATATATCTCCATAACAACTGTTCTCAATCTGTCTTTGTTATTCATATAGCAACTTAATGGTTTTCTGAACAATGGTATATGCTGCTGTGATTGGTTTTATTTTCAACTCAAAGTGCTGATTTAGAAAAAAATGATACCCTTTTTATACTTAATTAATTTACTTACCGTGTTATTTTTGGCGTTTACGTTTGCACCATTCAATAACAAAAACTTGACGGCTTCTACACTGTGTTCCAAAGTGGAGAGGTATAGAACACTCCAACCATTGAACGAAAGAAATAAAACAAAGCACATCAGTGGAATATCCGATATATAATAGAGTGAAATATATCTAACCCGAACTCACCCTTAATCACCGACAACAACTTTTGCATTCACAATAGATATGTGTTTGATCCATACATACAGGTTAAAGTTAGCAAAAACATTCCTACATTAGGACTTTTTTTCAAGTTCGATTTATACAGAGGTAATATAGGATTCCTGTTTATTCAGGGTTTCACTGTGCTGTAGAAGGTTGAACGGAGAATTAACAAAAAGTGAAGGGATCAAAAAGCCTACTAAATTCATACAAATTTATGATTCTCAAATTCGTATATACCCGGAATAGCCTTTAAATTGTACCTAACAGGGTTTCATATTCTGAGTATGGCAGTAGACAAAGTGATTGCATGTGTCACACTCCAATGGAAAGCAATACTCTAAGCCTCGCGTATTACTAAGATTTAGTTATTCGGCATTTATTCTTCAGAAACTAAAAGTCAGGGAAAACATGGCAAAATTTCAGGATTACGAATTCAATGTCACACAATGGATAAAGTCAAAGTAATTAATCTGTCTGGATCCTGAGCTCTTACATGATATGTGGATACAATGCATCAATATTTCACTTATAAAAATTACTATATCTCTAGTTATATTGACTAAACTATTTCCAGCAGTAATTACTATTTTATATTTGTATTTATGCAAATAGCTTTATGTGAATAAAGCTTTGTCTTGTGTTTCCAAATTGAAATATTGTTGCTAATTTCTTGTGTATTGTATATCCTCTATTAGTGGATAATTGTATGTGTCACTTTTGGTATGTGTTTAATAACTGAACACTAGAAGGTGTCATTAAATTAGAATATGTCCTTGATAATTAAACAGTTGTCTATGACATGTATATTAATGTACTAACTGTGATCACAATTATAATGTGTTCCTTATTTGTGATTGTCAAACAACTGTTTAGTGGATATGTCTTTCACTATAATTTAAATCATATACTGGTCTTCCCAAAGCCTGCGAAATACACGTACAGAATCTCTAACTATTGGAGGTTTTAATATTGAAAATCCTAGACTGGATTTCCTAAAGGTGCAAATATGTATGCAGAATTCCTAACTATTGAAATCGCATTATTTAAAATCCTACACTAGATTTCCCAAAGCCTGGGAAATACACATGCAAAATCCCTAACTATTAGAACTGTATTATTTAAAATCCTCAACTGAATTTCCCAAAGCCTGAGAAATATGTGCTCATAATCCCTGACTATCGGAAGTCTATCTATCTAAAATCCTACGGTAGATTACCAAAATCCTGAGAAATATATATGCAGAATTCCTAACTATTGGAAGCTTTAGTATTTGAAAACAAGTAAAAATATCAATCAAAATACATTTCCATTCAAACTTAATTATATTTACCTTAAACTCATTTACCAAGACTTTTGAATATCTGGTTTTCACAAAAATATTACACAAAGTTAAAATTATTTGAAAGGGGGCTTTGCACAAAACTACAACAATAAAAATAACTTTGAACAAAATAATCTCCCTAGATCTATTAATGTTATTAGTATATGTTTTAGCTTTTGTTTTCACAGACAATTAATTAAGAAACAACACGTTTTCCAACTTTATGTTACAATGAAAGAGAAGGCGTGAAGTGTTGTCAGTTACAGCGTTTACCTTTTCATATGACGCACACAAGATTGGCACAGCGTCGTCAACTCCCGTACAACTTCGTTTAGTTTGTGACACTTTTGTGCAGAGCTGCCCACCATAAAAATATTGATATCCAGTCAATAATTATAAATCGCAACTTCTGAATGGTAATTTCGGTCATGTATTAACAAACAATGAATAATTATATAAATAAAAGTTAAAACTGTCAATAAACTTTTATGAACAACTGTTTGCATTCTATGATTCCAGTAACAAACATGACACAAGGAATCTATGTATATAAGTAATTTTGCATGACATGTCATAAATAGGTTTGAATTATGATGACTTACATGTCGATCTCGTCGGAAATAACTAAAGGGAACATTTCAAAATAGACATTAATGCATTGCGATTAATCGCAACACAACAATTTTAAATAACAATAAATATAATTAATTATTTAATTATATAGTGAACTATTCTGACTTCAGAAATAAAATGTCAATATTATTTAATGAGCATTTCCAAAATAGAAACTACAAATTAAAAAAATGTATTCCCAATTTCAAATTTTAAATTATGAACATTTTCTACACCTTAAGTTACCAGATTTCACAGTACTATGACGAAATAAAATTAGAAAAAAACAAAAGATACCACACCTTCTGAACAGTTCCTAATTCGAATAGGAAACATCGTTGAAACAGAGGCAATAGCAATACATCTTACAGGCGAGTATATGACCTCTCACATTGATCACCTCAATAAACAGTTGCGGAATTAAGGGAACTGTCCATCTGAATGGTCCTTATTTTTTTTTTTGGGAGGGGGAACAAAAACAATAATCACCATTCAGAGCTACGGTTCTGCAGCTTTAGTTGAATTAATAGGTTTATAGTACCAACCATTCCCTTTTAGTGAATTTATTCCATTAATAAATGTTTTCAATGTGTTTGTAAGATGCAGATAATCACATTTAACTGTGTTCGCATTAAAGACCACAGAGTCCTAATGATGAGCTTCATCAATCATACATCTATTCTTCGTGATGCAAAACTCATATGTATAACATGTCATTGACCACGATAGTACACAATGTTGTTGGCAGAGGACATAACAAATAACATTGTCAACATTGAACCAAGTCGCATTGCAAATACAAATTTCCGCCGTCTGTAAATAACGAAAACAGAAGTATTGACTGTTTTAGTGATATATAGTGAGTCACTGTGACTTTGCTACCTTTATAGATGACCTTGTGTACATGGTACCTACCAAGTATCGGTTCATTTGGGCGGGAAATTTCAGAGGAGAAGATTTAAAAAAATGACCCATCAGAAACAAGAATTGCCTATGGCGGGCATGTTTGTTGACAGATTGGGACAAATTGAGTAATTTTTACAGAGAACCTTCTGTACATGCTGCTTACCAAGTTTCTTTTCATTTGGGGAAGGGTTTTAGAAGAGATTTTTTTTTCAGAAATCGACCAATCAGAAACAAGAATTGCCTGTGGTGCCATTTTTGTAAACGGATCGTAATGAAATGAGCAATCTTTTAAGAGGACCTTCTATAAATGTTTCCTACCAAGTTTCAGTTCATTTTGGCAAGCAGTTTAAGAGGACAAGATTTTTAGAAATTGATAATTGATCAATCAAAAACAAGAATTGCCTGTGGCAGTCATGTTTGTTAATGGATCAAAACTAAATGAGCAATCGTTATAGAGGATCTGATATATAAGCTGCCTACCAAGTTTCGGTTAATTTG
>MJUT01004065.1:0-44815 GCA_002080005.1 Gigantidas platifrons | reverse complement strand
TATCTAGCTTGTGCCTTGTCAGACCGCGATTAAATTATGTCGGGGCTCTCTAATTTCACCTTGAACCTATTCATAATTATCAAGGTGTATTCGAGTGGGATATCACGTACACAACATATGTACTTGACTGTTTACATTTTTTGCATCGACTCAGTAACAATAGTTCGACTTCAAAGAGATTATATTTACGACGCAATAATCCATTTAACCCAGCTTTTTCTTCATATAAGATATCATTTGTGTATAGGCGACTAACTGAGAATAAGTTTCAAAAATTAATTGCTTGTAGATTTTTTTATTTTATTTATTAACAATGTAAGATTGCAATACAAAAAATGCATTTTTGAGTGTAGATTTTATTACTGGTTCTATTATTGCAATAAAATTGAAATGCACATAACCAGATTTGAGTAAAATTTTTCTATTTATAATTTCCCCCTTGATGCAGGTCAGATGTTCCTTTAAAATATAAATTAATTTTCTGTACAAAGCAAAAAAAAATAAATAAAATAAATGAAAAACCAAAAACATGCATATTTCATTTTATTTACAAGTTGAATTATTGTGCAAGTTAGATACCGTACATTTCAAACAAAAGAACTGAGCATTATAGAATATGGAATGCTTCTTTTTCCACACTCGTACACAGGTAAAGTCCTCGACGCCTTCATGCGGAAAAAGAACCCTCCCAGATCCAATAAAGGACAGTTCTTTTGATTGAAATGTACGGTATCCTCTACTTAATTCACATGCATATATACTTACATGGTTTCCTTTGGCGTTTACGCTTGCACCATTCAATATCAAAAGTAGGGCTGCTTCTACATTGTTATTGAAAGCGGCGATGTGTAGAGGACTCCGACTCTTGAACAAAAGATATAAAACAAAGTACATCAGTATAATATCCGATATCTAATAGAGTGAAATATACCTATACCGAAGTCACCCCTAACCACCGACAACAACTTTTGCATTCACAATTTATATGTGTTTGATCCATACATACAGTTTAAAGTTAGCAAAGACATTCCTACACTAGGACTTTATTTAAGGTACGATTTATACAGAGGCTATAAAGGATTCCTGTTTATTCAGAGTTTCACTGTGCTATAGAAGGCTAGAAAGAGAATTAACAAAAAGTGAAGGGAACAAAAAGCCTACTAAATTCATACAAATCTATGATTCTCAAATTCGTATATACCCGGAATAGCCTTTAAGTTGTACCTAACAGGGATTCAGATTCTGACTATGGCAGTAGACAAAGTGATTGCATGTGCCACAAACTGATGGAAAGCAATACTCTATGCCTCTCGTATTACTAAGATTTAGTTATTCGGCATTTATTCTTCAGAAACTAAAGTCAGGGAAAGCGAAATGATTTAAATATATCATATATTTTCTGTACTTATTTCTGAATGTCACAAACTGGATAAAGTCAAAGTAATTGATATGTCCGGATCCTGAGCTCTTACATAACATGTGGATAAAATGGAAAAATAGAAATTTATATATCTCCAGATACATTGACTAAATTATTTTCAGCAGTAATTACTATGTTATATTTTATATTTATGCAAATAGCTTGATGTGAGCAAAGCTTTGTCTTGTGTTTCCAAATTGAAATATTTTTACTAATTTCTTGTGTATTGTATATTCTCTATTAGTGGATAATTGTATGTGTCACTTTTGGTATGTGTTTATTAACTGAACACTAGAAGGTGTCATTAAATTAGAATATGTCATTGATTATTAAACATTTGACTATAACATGTATATTAATGTACTAACTGTTATCACAATAATAATGTATTCCTTATGTGTAATTGTCAAACAAATGCTTAGTGGATATGTCTTTCACTATAATCTAAATCATACACTGGTTTTCCCAAAGCCTGAGAAATACACGTATAGAATCCCTAACTATTGGCAGTTTTAATATTGAAAATCCTAGACTGGATTTCCTAAAGCTGTAAAATATATATGCAGAATTCCTAACTAATGAAATTGCATTATTTAAAATCCTACCCTGGATTTCCCAAAGCCTGAAAAAAATAAATACAAAATCCCTTACTATTAGAACTGTATTATCTAAAATTATAAACTGAATTTCCCAAAGCCTGAGAAATATGTGTTGGTAATCCCTGACTACTGTAAGTTTAGTTATTTAAAATCATACGGTAGATTTCCAAAAGCATGAGAAATATATGTGCAGAATTCCTAACTATTGGAAGTTTTAGGATTTGAAAACAAGAAAAAATATCAATCAAAATATATTGCCATTCAAACTTAATTATGTTTCCCATAAACTCATTTACCAAGACTTTTGAATATCTGTTTTTCACAAAATTATTACACTCACAAAGTTAAAATTATTTGAAAAGTGGCCTTGAAAAAAACTACAGCAATAAAAATTACTTTTAACAATATAATCTCCCTAGATATATCAATGTTATTAGTATATGTTTTAACTTTTGTTTTTACAGACAATTAATTAAAGGAGAACGAGACCAACTGATGATTTGGGAATTTACCGAATTTAGAACTAATAAAAAAAAAATGAAAATATTACTTTTTTCAATAAAAATTTTACAAGGGCTGGTGTTAAAGCACGTTTATATCTTATTAATTTTAAATTTCCCGCTAAACACAGAGGCTGCCATTTCTCACTTATCAGTGACGTAAATATTGGAATTTCGTCATAATGGATAGAAATTTTGCCTCCTTGGTCTGTTAGTTTTTCGTATCAGATACGATAGTGTGTTTTTTCCTATAAATTAATGTTTTCTTAAATTTCTGCCATAAATAAAATAAACGAATCGTACCAACAATAATTTACTATTACCAGGTTCACATTTCAATAAGTCGTATCCGGCAATAGTAATGTAGAAAGATCGAATTGTCAAGATTTAAAACAAAATGGGAATATAAATCCTAAACCAATCAACAAATGTGATTGACAAGAAAATTTTGAATATATCAAAGGGGTAATCAGAAGTAGTAAATTAAATAAGGACAGACAATACAATGGCTAAAAGAAAAAAAACCCGGAAAAGATCGAGCAGCACGACCCCACTAAAAACCGGTGTTCAAGCAATGCCCACGATAATAATCTACACCAGTAGTCAATTATTCTGTTTTAGATCATTACCTATTTTTATCTAGTTAACGGGTATTTAGGAAAATTTAAAAAGCGGATGATAAAATCGGTTCATATAGTCCCTTTTAAAACAGTCTAGGTGCTATAAACAAAACTGAAAACAAAAACATACAACAGCGTTGGAACAATTCACAAATCACAGAAAGGGACACAATCCTAACCCTAACACACAAAGATATGACCCCCCACTTTCCTTTTGTGTTCATCAGTGTGTTCTCTAAAGAATATAATTTCGTAGGCTCGATCGCTAGTCTCATAAATCAACACTTGTAAATAGTACATGTTAAGCTTCCCCGCTAGACGGTCAACATTAACGAATGGTAAAGATGAGTTGGTTAGTGTAAACTGAACGAGTGGACTATTGGTTCAGTGCTATAGATAGACAGATCAACGTGTTGAGCTGGTAAAAAGTAGACATCATTATCATCTCATAAAATGGTAACTTTATCACGCCATGAAATAGTTGAAAATATGCTCATTTGCCGTTAAACAGTTATCACTTTTTCGCTCATTTCAACTTCCGTCTCGTCCGTATTGGTAATATTCAGTTATACATATATAATATTTTCATAGTGATAGCGGAAAATAACGTTAGTGAACCGGAACAGGAGGAAGCAGTTATGCTGGGTAGAATGGGGAAGAAACTGACACTTTTGCTGACTTGCTGATGTTGGATGAAAGAACACCTTTACAGTATGAAGTGTGCAATCATATCGTGTCTCCTCGACAGCTTGCTTAATTGATGGATCTGAGTAGAATAATGTGTGGGGAGTTGATTACATAAATATGTATCCTTTGGCGAAACTTTGAACTCTTACTAATAAAAAGAGTCTAAACTGATTTTATGGTTATGCTTATATTCAGATATACCTGCCTCTGATATTAGATTCTACATTTTGAATTAATTATATTATAAACGTTAGAAAACACCGAGTGGTCAGACAAGAATGGACAATCTAGAGACATGACGATGTGTATTGGTAATTACCTTATACTGTTTGTGGTTTGATATGTTACTTACATGTTCGTCTTTCGGGACATAATTTACATCTGCTTTCAATTTTATGTATTTTTCAGCAAGATCTATATCATTGGTTTCAATAGCTTTCCACAATTGCTGAAACAATGTTTTTATTTGTATTATATTATAGTTGTATGGATTATTATGTACGATAAAACATTATGTGACATAGTGTGTGCGTGACTTGCGACAGGTCGGTGGTTTTCACCATGTACTCCAGTTTCGTCCAACAATAAAATGGACCGTCACGATAGGAATGGAATAATGTTGACAGTGTCATTAAAGACCATCATCTGAACCTTTGTATTAATGTTAATATCAGAATTAGTAAAATATCTTCGAGTAATGGAAGACAGGATCTCCGAAAATGTTGAAAATTTGAAGATCAATCCACAGACATTTAGACATTAGTATATGGTGCTTTTCCACTCCCCACATCACAATGGTACAGATCCAGGACTGACTATGTGCTAACAATGTTAACAATAACGATAGAGCTTTAAAAATACAGGTGAAACAGTATTCTAGATTATAATCTAGTTAGCATGACTTTCTATGCGATGGATTAAAATCAATAATAAAACAAATCCACATTGTCGGTCCAGTTTCAAAATTCAATACCAACATCATGGAAAGAGGTAACATCGATACTACTAACACACGTATATATTTACATGATCGCTCTCTTTCTTGGAGGTAAAAATAAAAAGTGACGGGGTTAAACTAGTTTTATTGGTACAAATGAATTATTTAGAAATATAAATTTACTACAATAATGTCATCTCTGAATACGTTTTATGGTGCCAAAGTTTTCAGATTCAATATATTGAGGGGAAAGTGTTCGCTCTAATAATGTCAGGTACAGCTGTGGTAGATTTGGTAGTACAATAATATATATTATTATACTAGTATCTTTTTTCAATAGAAAATCAAGTGCAATATTTTAACTAATAAATCCTAAATTCCTTGTTTTCTCTACTTCACCGGTTATTAGTTGTTTTACCAATGATCGGGGAAACAGTGATCTAGATCGCTAAAGCGCTTACGATATTGGTAAAATGACCATGATCTAAAACGTGTACGTGACGTAAATATGTATAAAATGGCCACCAACGGTTTGCCCAGTGGAACCATTCTGGCTGTTCATTTACAGAAATGTTCGCATTGATCAAATTATTTTTGCATCGAGTTTCAGTATAATAAAACAATTAATGCCTGCACCTAAGGTGAACATCATCATTGTTCATCCGAGGGGTGTTGTTTTCCCGAGGGTTTTAACATTATGTCGTGTCATTAGACGATTTTCCACGACAAGGTATAATTACTTCTGCTTTTCCAGTATAAGCTTGTCAGGTCTTGAATGTTCCTATTATGGCCTTTGTTTTACAGCAAGTATCTCATGTACATCTACTTGTTACGCGACTTTTGTTTTTTTGTAGTAAATTGTAAAACTAAAAATAAACATGCTGTCGGCAATTGACGAAATGAGACAAATGTCTTACTCAATTTTAAACTGACACGAGTAAAAACAAGTTATGCAAATAAATATTTAAGATGTTTTATCACTACCCATTGTCTCAGTTTTCAATTTCAATAAAAAATCTTACGTAGTCCAATTGATGCTTTTGTTCTAGCTCATTGTCTGTTTCCATCACAACATCTAATTCTATTGAAAGAAAATAGAAATTTGACGACATTAATGTTATACAACTTAGTAAGTTGTTGAGATCTAGTATATGGAATAAATGATGAATGCAATGTTTACTATTCCTTAGCGTGTGGTTCATATCGTGATTTCGTGACAGATAGTTAATTCTAACCAGGAAGCTACTGTATCAATGATTCTTAGTGGTTAAGATGAAGTCATCACTGACTTGACATGCTTTACCGTTAAGAAACATTGGCGTAATATGACCACTGATATGTTCCCCTTGTCGAAATCACAAACTCGTTATTTCCTCATTCATGACTTTACACCGGATTTTTGAAAATAGTAACATGACGGGTGTCACCAGTTGAGCAAGAGCTGCTTACCATTCCTAATTAATCTGTCATTGTTCAGTTTGTGATGTTATTTTAGCAATAAAACAGATAGAGATGATTGTTGAATGTCAATTTAAATGCTGATACAATTGTTTAATCAAAGTTACATTAACAATAAAAGAAATAATTGCTCATTTAATACTGTAAACAAGTCGAATGATTTTGAATTAAACGCTATTGTTGAGAGGGTTCTATAAGTACTAGTATATATTAGAATACGTCACGATATGTTCTAATTTGTGAAATATTGGTGGTGTTTATATTGGGCGTTTTTGGTCAAATCCTCCAATAACAGCAAAATAAAACCACCGCCAAATATAGGCGGTATGCAGCATAACACATGCCGTTTAATTCGTTTTCATCTATTTCGTTTGATAGATTTTGGGTTTGTTTGAACGAGCTACCTTTGCTGGTGATGGTCATGTTTTTTTTTCAGTGATAATATTATACTTTTATCAATTTATGTGTTTGTAAAGGCTGAGTTCAAATTCATGATAGTTTTTTTGTAACTTTAATCACATTGCTATAATTGTTGACGGAGAACTAGGAGCATGCTATGATAAATTAGGAATAAAACACGAATAATATCTTATTTGGCGAAAATTGCTCTCTTTGAAATAATCATGTGTAATGACTGTGGACGGACGAGATTTATTAAGTGACGCTTGTTTGTGATTAAATGTTAAAGCAGCACCCTATGTAAATTTGGCATGCAAGTGTTGCGTATAATCCAGATGTTTGCCAGTGTCACTTTTCTAGGGACAAGTACTTGATGCTAAAGATATGTTACCATATTCCTGTTTAGATTTAAATAATTGCTTACTTAGATTTAAAAAATTAAATTCCCGACTAACAATTGGCATTGAAGTAATAATCGAATAAATTACTTGTGATTCTCATTCTCAGGAGATGAGTTTCATTTCTTATTTATTTGTACCTTTGTTATTGATGTCTAGCCATAGAGAGATCGGTTTAAACAGAACATTGCTTCGACATGCAAATATATATTTTTTAAGATTGTATGCATTTGACAGTGAAATCTGAATAGCCAAAAATAGGATGCCTTCATATATATATTAATATCCATATTTATGTCCAGGTTGCATCAATATACCAGTGTGATTTTTGTATTCTATGGTTACATATTGTCCATATGATATATTTTGCTATATATATTGTACATAAAATCATCCATAAATTACGTCATCTATGCATATAACCCGATTGTTTTATACAAAAACTTGTCTTATTTCTAAAGATTTTTTGGTGAATAAATGTTATCCTTGGTTGACAATTATCAACATTCAATTAATAATGACTATTTCAATTGTTATTTTTAGATGAATTATAAATGTTTAATCATTTAAATATTGCTAATGTTTGAGTTAAACACCAATCAATCAATCCATAATTTCATTATTATTTACCATTAACAATAAAGTTAACTTACACTCTTTTTGTTCGCTATATACACATGGCGGCGGTTGTCAAAACAAAAATGCTTACGCAGGAAGATGTTTCATTTTAACAGGAAGTATATGTACACTATAAGTGTACGACAATGTAATTATATATAACTTTTAATGTATTCATATATAAGTTGCTTTGTCAAACATGAAACAAATATTTGGGAAACAGTTTTGGTTATATTTTAATTGTACTTTATTGGTGTTGACAGGGAATGTTTGAAAATAAATATTCTGATCAGTGAAGTTCTGAACACTGAATGTACTGTAAACGCATGGAATATCTAATGGACAATTAATGGATTTTTTAATTATTCAGTAACTTCTGTTGCGGGTTTGTCAACGAAAGATACTAATACATTAATCAAAAGCCGTAAATCGAACGAGAGAACATTTAGAAAGAAACGCGCAAATAGGCTAAAAATGGTCAACAAAACAAAAAACTAAAACTAAATAATTGATTGAGCAACACGAACAAAACTAAACACCGGTGTTGAGCTCCGGAAGGATGGGCTATATGTCGTGTTACTCACGTTAACATACGTTGATATTCGTAGATAAGTGAAGAACAAGGTAGAAGGACGGGATTGTGTTCATGATAATAGTAACATATCCGTGGTCATCTGTGATACAGATATTCTGTAACAGTTGACCAATGATGATGGCGAATATAAAACTCTCGAAATGTTGACTTATCTTCCATCTAAGTGTAGCAGAGTGATATTTTCACCATTTATTAAATTCGTATTTAATATACATTTACTTGTCTGATATTCTTATTAATAAAATTAGTTTTAAAATTAGTAATTACAAACGTATTATTTAACATTTGCAGAATATTTTTATTAAGGGTTTTACCCTTAGAAACTTATAACTTTACTATGAGTACTTTTTACTCAGTAAAGGTCATGTAAATAATTATGGGGTTTATATTTGAAACGGATATCATTGGTTGTTTTCTTCTGTCGGGAAATGATAATTTGCTCGTACAGAACTAGACAGACGAACACTGGACATTGCACGATTTGTTTGTAGTTTAGTTTATGATGATTTTATCTGTTAAATTAACAAAAGGGATAGGACACAAGTTTTTCCAACTTATGAAGTCTTCTCCCATTAATACAATAAATTCACATAGTATAATAATCATTCCGAGCATGCATATAATACATATAGAAATATATTGTAAATAATTAACGAATTAATAAAAAGGTTGTGTTGGATGGATGCGAGGTTGGAGAGTAGATAATTATCGAGTAATTATACTACAAGGAATCTTTTTGAAGATTTAATCAAATTGAAAACGTGTTTGAAGGTATTAATATTTTCTTCGTATGTTAAATCATCGGACCCACAGGTTAGTAGATTCAGATCGCTTGTCTGTACCCAATTTAAATTGTTTATCATAATAAGTCTTATTTCAGTATAGTTAGGACAAGTAAGAAAATAACGGAATGCATCGTGCCGTGGAGCTCCACAGGAAAAAGCAGCATCATTTACTATATTGACCTTTGATAGATCGTAACTTAGAAATGAATACGAGTTAAGAAGTTGAGTTAGAATACTATTAAGTTTTCTGGGACCATAATAAAAATATTTCGGGATACGATTTGTATTATCTGACTGTTCCTTCCGAATGGCTTTTTTGAATTTAGTTAATGTGTCAAGATGACGATCAGATTGATCTAGCCGGTTCCAGAGTTTAAAAGTAGATGGAATAAAAGATTCAGTTGTAATCGAGAGTCTACAAAAAGTATTATTGAATCCGAACCGTTTCTTAAGGTGTAAATAATTGTGCTTTGTACAGTAGGAGGAATAAGTTATCTAAGATAATTTGGTGCATGTCCATTCGTTATATTATAAAATAACTGGATTTTCCTATTATGCCTTCTAGTAGAGAGAGTAGTCCATCCTGTTTCTGAGTACAATGTATCTCTTTGTGTGAAAATTGGTAATCCAGTTACAATCCTTTCAGCATCCATCTAGTTGCAATTTTTCAAGTTTGGTTGAATAACACAATTATCCCATATTTCACAGGAATATTCAAAAATTGGACGGATATATATGAAGTACAGTTTTTCTAGATTTTGTCTACTTAACTTATATTTTAATTTTCGCAGTATACCTAAATGTATTGATACGCTTAAGATTATATTTTCAATATGGTTATTCTATTTAGCATCGTTTGACAAGTGTGTATGTTCCAGACCATACGCGTATTTGGACCGTACGCGTACGGTCTGCCTAGTTTTAAGAGATTATCGAGGCTTCAAAAATATTTTACAGATCAACTTTATTCGAATCTAAAATCTATTAAAAAAAAAGTTAATTATCGCAATTGTACAATGTAGAAATAAGTCTGATTTAATCTACTAGTATTACAAACTTGCATATCCTGAATTTAGCATGTTCGTAATAAGTGAATTCTGCTCACTCGCAGTTAACAAAATAGTTTGAAATTGAATAAAGTTATTGAAGTAATCGCCAGTAAACAGAATGTGGGAAGAAACATTTGAAGCTATATTTAGGAACTTTATTACAAAAACCATCAAACCAACTGTTTACTTGTGAGAAGACCGAGAGAATTACTAATGTTTTAATGATGAGAAAATACAATACGAAAGTGTCAAAGTATAATGCAAAAATTGAAAAAGGTAGTTTTGTAGCCGTAAGAATACCTATTGTTGATAGGGCATCTGGTGATCTACCACGATTTTTGTGTAGAGTTGATGATATTATTGGTAAAGATGCAAATTTGTACAAATTATCATGTGAATTTGGTGTGTTAAATTCATGTTATGATATGGGTGATATAGAAATTTTGGCACGTAAAGTTGAAACTTCGCATTGGAAAAAAGAAGAAATTTCTCTGCATGCTGCTGCAAAGCAAGCACGTTTTTTCTCTTGCAAGCAAAAGATGTAAATGAAAGGGAACATGCATAATCAAAACATGTAAGTGTAGAAAGTCCGACGTTCCTTGTAACAGCAAGTGTCACTCTGGGCGTGCATGCGAAAATGTGATTCAGGTAGACAATTAAAATTGCATTATAGATCAAAAACTGTTTACTTTTCATGAGGTGATGGTGTTTTGTTTAAAGTAATAATAATTATGATAAATGTAATTTGTAAAACTCAATACAAGTTTATGATATAATGTTTGCATTGAAAAAACCCATATGGTCTAAATACCCGTATGGTCCAGCTCGCACTAGACCGTATGAGTATACTCATACGGTCGGACCGTACGCGTACGGTCGGACCGTACGAGTATACTCATACGGTCCGGACCGTACGCGTACGGTCCAAATACGCGTATGGTCTGGAACATGTACATTAACCATTTTGTGGACCAGGTATTTAGTTCACACAAGTCATGATTTATAACATTTTCAATTTCAATAACATTTTGACTTGAATAACCTAAAGAAATATCATCTGCAAAGAGTCTACTGAGAGAGAGGAGCTTCTCTCCAATATCATTTATATAAAGAAAATAGCAAAGGGTCTAAAACTGATCCTTGGCGGATCTAGCAGAGACTTCACAAACAGTTGATGATGTTCCCCTGTTAATCACTTTTTGCTTTCTTTGATACAAATAATTTCCAAACCATTTGATTAAAGGACCTTTTATACCATAAGAATTCATTTTATGTATTAAACATCTATGTCAAACTTTATCAAATGCTTTGGAAAAGTCACAGAATAAAAAACAGCTAAATTCTTTTTTTTTCTAGTGAATTGAGTATAGAGTTGAATAGTTCTAGCAACTGGTGGATAGTAGAATGTTTCGGAAGAAAGCCAGACTGATACTCATATATAAGTTTGTTTCTAACAAGATAATTATAAGCATTTTTATAGACTACTCTCTCCATAATTTTACCAACACAACTTATTAAAGATATCCGACAGTAATTTGAAGGCAAAGAGGCATCACCTTTTTTTAAAATAGCTATCACATGTGCAATTTTCCAGATTGAAGGATACTTGCCTTGTCGTAAAGATTTGTTGAAGATAATTTGAAGTGGCTCGGCAATTTTTTCTGTGGCTATTTTGATCATTTTATGGCTACTTTTGTCAGGACCGGACGCTTTTTTAGGTCTAATATTTGAATGATATCTACAATTTTACTAGCAGTCACAGTCATTAGTTTTACTTTCAAAGGGAGGACTGGTATATTTTCTTCCTTCAACTTAGATACTAAACTAAAATATTTATTTAATAGTTCACATTTTTTGTCGTCGTCATATAACATTTCATCTAAATGTTCATCATTAATTGTGCTTCGAAGCGGAGAGATACAGTTACTTCCCTTGTTAGATTTAATTAGCATTTTCATTATTTTCCAGTAAGTTTTAGGGTTCGTCAAATTATCTAATAATATATTGTCTAAGTTACTTTCAAAATTTTCTTTTGCGTTCTTTTTCATATTATTGACCTTGTTCCTTTGTTTTTTTATATTTTAAAGTATCACTTTCCCTCCCAAATTTTTGAAAAAAAATTCTCAGGTGATCGCGTAGTCGAATTTCTTTTCTAATTTCGTTATTAAACCATGGTTTATCATAATCCCGTACAGTTATAGTTTTCGTTGGAATACATTGCCTTGCTATGTCCAAAAATAATTTTGTAAATTCTTCAACTATGTCATCTACGTCGATTAATATGCCTATATTTTCATTCCAATTAATTTCGTTCATTATGCTATTAAGGAGTTCCAAATCTATTTTCTCATACTGCCAAATTTCTCTGGTAAATGAATATGAAGTCGATTTTGGACATTTGAGAAAAGTAACTGCTGCATCGTGATCACTAATTTCTGATGGCATCTTAAAAACATCAGAATATAGTGGGGTCATGGTATCGGAGATTATAATTAGGTCTAATAAATTATTTAATCTTGTCGGTTTTACTATAACATTTCTAAAATTAAACGTGGTCATCAAGTCGACCAGTTTGTTATTATTTACATTAAAAAGATTAGAATTCAAGTCGCCCGAAATCACAATATTTGGATATTTTCGTTTATCTGATGAGCTAATTCAATAGCATGCGTTAATCGTGACCAGTACTCGTTGTCGGTATACTGTGGACAGTATGTATTGCATAAAAGAAACGATTGACCCTTCGCCAAAAGACTTTCATATAAATTATTCTCTATTTGGATTATCCTTGAAATGTTTACATTTTCTTTCGTATAAATCAGAAGCTCCCCTCCCGTTTGATTCTGTCTGTCGCGGCGTTGCATATTTTTTGTGAAGGAATATAAGTGAATATCGTCATTCTGAATACTGTTATCAAGGTGTGATTCAGTTATTACTAGAATATCAAATTCATCTGCAAAATGCTGGACAAAATTTGTTTTGTTTCTGATACTACGTATATTGATATTATACAAGGAAATGGATTTATCGTTTGAACTATTGTTTAAGTTAGGCGGTGAACTCGATATGTCAGTTTCCGGACCAGGATTTAGTTCGACATTACCGATCATTAATATGAAGTAAAGAACGAATAAAAGAAAGACAACATTTACATTTGGATTTAAACTCTGGAGTACAATGACGGAAACGAACAAAAAAGAACACCGTAAGTTTGTTAATAAGATATTTCTATAAGAATCGGCTTGTACAAGCATACATTTTTACTTGAGATCCCTGACCAGTTATAAAACATGCCTATTGCTGATCTGTAAGCTTCTAATGAATTACCCATGGGGTTTCAGAAGAATATAGATACAGAGACAGCCACAGTCATATTTTATATGTCGTAAAGTAAAGTAAACACAAGTTTATGTACAGGTAAGTATAAAACAAATATACAACATTGAAGAAAATGGGGATGAACAATGAACAAAAACGTATAATAAAAAATAATATGTACACAATTACATATGCGGATGTCATATATTGGATTTATTTCATGCAAAGCTGAAAAACACAGGAAAAATATTTCATAATTATCTTTGTTATTCCAAAAAGGGCGAATAGGAAGATTTACTGAGTAGGGAACAACTAAGGAAAAAAAGGGAAAAAAATAAAAAAATAAAAAAATGCTTCTGGTGTGTTTCTGATGAAATTATATTGAAAGAGATATTTTAATGCTTGGGATATTATGTGAATGTTTTATGAAGAAGAAAAAAAAATACTTCCCAGTTAGAAGCAGATGAAATTTGAGGATAAATAAAAGGTTTCTGAGTAGGTTAAACAATTATTCGATGCAGCTTTGGTTACCAATAATAACAACGAACACCACAATTGAACAACAACACACAATAAAAAATACAAATTCCGGCAACAGCATATTTTTTCATTGATTACTGTATTCCGCAAATTTTCATCAACTCTTATATATATATATATACACACATTTTAGTTTCATGTGTTATTATTGGAGTTATTGTACAGTTTTAATTAAGCAAAAGCGACGACATTACTGAATAAAAACAGTTCTACTTAACTTTATATATAACTTTATATATCGACAAAGACATCACAAAATTAATACAATGTATATTTTCCGACTTAGAACAATGCATTTATACCAGCTATACATGTTTGAGAAATAAAGATATATGTTAGTAGAAGAAATATATAGGGTTGATGCATCAATGACAATTGCACTCCGAAAAAAGGAGAACCACATATATTGGGTAAATGAGAGATAAGCAGCAATTGCACATTTACTCTTTGCTTTGTACTGTTAGTCCGGCAAATATTGGTTACATACATTAATAACAAATTAAAAAAATAAGTAATACAAAACATAGTATGTACAGATGATAGAAACAGGTCTCGCCTGTTTCGTAGCGAGCACAAGCACATGTCATATTTACTGACAGTGCATACTCATTGACAACTGCTGACAATAATGTCCACACACAACTGAGACTGAGAATTAACTCTAATAACTGTAAGTTGTACTTCTTTTAACTGTTTATAATTATTTATTCACATTAATAAATTTCACAGCAATATCTTATTTTCCGATTAAACCTCCCCCTTTTTGGTCGCACGCCCATAATACCTGAGTGAGTGAATGCCATGAGCGTTTAATTCAGTTATATCTAGGTCGTTTTTTTAAACGTTATTACTTGTGAAATTACACAATATTATGTTAATGGGCCGGTTCGTTTCTGTAATGAACGGTGTACACCTGTTATGTGACCGGTGTACACCGAATAAACCTTACAAAAGAACGACACGGAGTACCTTCAAAATGGCTGGTATTGGATGATTAGATGAAGTTGCATATGTTTCAATGGACCTTATGGATTCCCAAGACGATGAAGAGGGTTCCATTGCGTATCTTTGCTGAGTGCGTATTTTAAAAAATAATAAATTGTAATTAAATACAGATGTAGTTTCTAATTAGAAGAAGAAATTTGTCGGTTTGACAAGTTTAAAAAGAAAGTCATGCACCAAAGTTCCTGAATATAAATTTTGTCTTATGTATTTTTCTTCTTCAAATTTTTGTCGGTCAAAATATTCTTAAACACATGGCCGTAACTACATTGAGGCAAATAAGGCAAATGCATCATACCGAAATTGACGGTTTTAAAATAAAAATGTTTACGCAAAGATTTTATTTTAAAAATATATACTATAAATCTCTATTCCGATAGAAACGATATCCACTGAATGAATTCGCTTAATGTCTACGGTTATCGTTTGAAGTCTATCGACATCGTTGCGATGAAAGACATAAATGACTTCTGCTTTTGACGAAGTTAAAACCTTGATACAGTTACTAAATACAAAGCGTAATGATGAACACTTTGATTGTTTATTCAGTAGAGCAGACAAAATTTCGGAACGATTAGAGGTAAACTTAAAACCAAAGCGACGTGTTGGGCGTCAGGACTATAGGGAAAAAGCTGCACCGGATACAAACCCAGTGAAATATTGGGGCATAAACCTTTTTTTCCCTTTATAGATCACGTAATATCCGAAATGGAGAGACGCTTTCCAGATGACTTGAAAAAAACCTGAGAAATTTACCTCCAGATGCTACTGAATCAGTGTTTGTCGCTTTTGACGCAGGTCTGCCTTGTAAGGGAGACTTTTCGGTGGAAATTGAATGGTGGAGATTTAAAGTTGGTGATAATCCAGTTCGTCAAAATATACCTTGGCTGCAATCTGCACTAAAACTTGCAGACAAATACCTTTATCCGAATATTCATACTAATTTTAAATTGTTGATTGTTCTGCCAGTCACGTCTGTATGTTGCAAACGCTCATTCTCGGCCTTGCGCAGACCTAAGACCCGGGCAAGGTCAACAATGACGGGATAACGTTTGTGTGGCTTAGCAATTCGCAATTCTCACTGAAACATGGCTGTGAATCGAGAAAACATTTTAAGACGATATGATGCCTCTTACCACCGGAAAATTGGAAGATTTTTTATGGACAACTAAGACATGTTTACATTTTAATTCTTCTGACAATTACATAAAAAATATATGTTTCGAACTCTCATTTTTAACATTTATCCCAGCCCTGTACACGAAAACGGGATGTTCAATAGGTCTGGGAGTAAATACTTGTTATCAAAACAATCATGATGTGCCAATTTCAATGGTGATGCATTTACAAATTTCAGGAAATATTTACATCATAGTAATGCTTTGCGGGAACAAAACTGACAATTGCCCTTGACAACTGATGGACTCCCTGCTGATGGAGCTTTGATGTTTTTGCACTACATTAAGTAGCATAAAAATGTGTACAGAATTCAGGTCCAAAAACAATATTGACGTTAACAACAAATGTAAATAACTACATAGTTTTTCTTTTGTCAAAACTAAAAATAGACAAATATATGGTCTAGTCCTGTGTCACCTCCACATTGCTAACAAAATTAATAAAATTAATTATTACTTATTGCATTGTTGACCTAAAAAATGTCAACCAAACAGAGAAAAATTGAAAGCTTAATGCAACTAGTACTTTGATGAACGATGATTCTCCAAATTAATGATTTATGTGTAAAAAAATGTTTTTTGCAAAATGCATTTGATGTATTAGACTAAATTTTGAATTTAGTCAATATATTCTGAATTTAAAGCCTAAAAAAAAAATGCTAAATAATTGGGCTACCACTAGTGACCGAGTAAAAAAAACAAATATCAACTTTTCCGCCATCTTGGACCGACTACGCCGCTCAATTGAAAACGGTGTAACTCGCGCGTACACCGTTCCAGAAACGAACAGATAAAACAATACGCCGGATGTAAACGGTGTACGCTGAATACCAGAAACGAACCGGCCCAATGATAGGTAAGTTTCTCGCTTGATCTGATTCGGGAATGAACGGAAAAGATACGGATGTAAACAATTCGGTAGCTCGCTGCGTTAATAGTTAATATGTTTATCGCTTTTTAAAAGTACATTGAATATTTATTTACATCAAATATATGAATTGTATGTATATGTATTTTTTTTTATATTACATGTAGTCCTTTTATTATAAATCTGAAATTTTGGTTTGCAGGACTTGATGTATAACTTGTACTGGTGAATTTAGATTGTTAATCTGTATCATTATTTTACGACCAAGTAAACACGCACCACAAGTGGTAAGCATCATTATTGTTTACGTATTTTATGAACAGACGATTGTATCTTGTGTAGTACGTTTGTAAAGTGCATATAGAGTATTCTCCCTTGTCAGATTTGTCTATTTTATTTCTATTTTATCCAATATCTGGAATACAGACCAACTTTTGTAGTAAATCGATAAATGGTTGTAGTTAATTGAATATTAAAATACATACACACAATACTGTATGCTTATAAAAAAAAAATTTTACAATTAGAAGGGTATAATTTAGAAATATGTTAGTTACATTGTTACCAGACAAATGTAATGCATTGGTATATTATTAACCAGTAGGTTATATTATGAATACTACAGACTGGTTTGTATTTATACAGCAAGAACATTATTTTGCTCCAAAATGCTTTGACGGTCTATTATGGCTTTTAATGCCATAATGGACCGGAAAACGCCACAATGGACTGGTATAAAAGCCATAATGGACCGGTCCATTATGGCCTTCTTAAAAAAGAATGAAGATTACCTAAAAATTTTCATAAAATTTCAAAATTCTAAAATCAATAAAAAAAAAATTAAAGTTCAAAATTTTCAAAAAATGTCAATACATTTTTGTATTTCAAAAATTTCAAAAATTTCAAAAAAATTCAGTTTTCATGAAATTTTCAAAAAGTTTAAAAAATTTCAGTTTTAATAAAATTTCAAAATTTTAATATTTAAATGATAATATTGAAAAATGATAAAACAATTATAGTCTACCATTTCGGTCAATACTATGGCCTTCAAAAAGAATGAAGATTACCTAACATTCAAAATTGACTGGTTAATAAAAGTATTAAGAAATTAGTGTTTTCATAATGGACCGATTATATGTCCTCGGTTAAGTCATAATGGCCCTCGGAAAGTTGTATTGGCCCTCGGCGTTGCCTCGGGCCAATGCAACCTTCTTTGTGCCATTATGACTAACCTTCGACATATAACCGGTCCATTATGAAAACACCCATTTATTAATACTATAATATTAGCAAGTTCTATATTGATACCCGTATAACTTCATTGTTAATAACAGTACCATTGTAATGCATTGGTTTATAAGAATAAAGAATCTTTAATCTTGAATCTTAACAAGAACACATGTTGACAAACTTATTAATAGGTAACACGTCAGGTTCTAAATTGAACAAAAATAAAACAAAAGGTTAGGAGCATGGAAAGATAGAAAAGATAATTATAGATTTGGTATTGATTTTGTAGAATTTATAAAAATTATTGGTTTTAAAATTGGTAATAATGTAACACAAGATGATATTTGGCATCCTATTTATATCATATTTGAAAAAAGTGCTAAATTGATGGAAATCTAGACATTTGTCTTTATTAGAAATATATATAGTACATTGTTGTAAATGTATTAGCCTCCTCAAAAATACGGTATATAGGTAGTGTTTTACATATGTCAAAACATTATATTTGTAAATTTCAACGTTTAATTTTTTATTTTGTATGAAATTCTAAATCGGTGGTTTAAATATTGTAAACATTGAATACAAATTATATGCCTTATGCTTAAAACATATACAAAATATTATTCTCGATAGAAAGGTAAAATTTGTAAACAAATCTATATACTGGATAGTCTGCAAAGTCAGAGATTTAAATTTTGATTTAGCGTCACAATCTGTTCCACATAGTGACCTTGTGTCACCTTTTTATAAGAAAAGTTTTAGGGTATTGAATATGTGCAAGGATAAATGTAGTGACACTGTATTAGGACAACATAGTACACAATCTTTACATAATATATTATTAGATAGTGATTTGATTTTGATTTTTTGTTGTTTTAACGTCACTTTCAGCAATATTTCAGCTATATCATGGCAACCAGTTTTAGTGGTGGAAGAAGTCGGAGTACCCGGAGAGAACCACAGACCACAGGGAAAGCCGGGCGCAAACGCACGCCTTATTGGTGATAGGATCGTATGAGTTGGTAGGTAATCCAACTACCTAATTCATTGAGCCACCCGGGTCCTTGTTAGTTAGTGATGATCATATTATAAAAAATAGTTGAAAAAAATGTAGATATTGATTATTCTGTTTTATTCAAATTTTTAAACAAGTTTTCTAGAGATTTTATGCATAGAATTATTATGAAATTCTACCTGTTAATAGCTTAATATCTAAATATACTATTTCTAAAACGTATAAATGTGTTTTCTGTAATGAAGTGGAAAAAAGGCATTTGTTTTTTTTAATGTACTTATAAGTCACAACTGTTATTATTAATTAAAAATTGGATATTTGCTTTGTCAAATGGTATTATTTGTTTAAATTTTAAAAATATTATGCTCCAAGAAATTTATATTAGTAATGATAAAATAAAAAGTGTAATTTGAATGATTGTAAAACAGTTTGGTTAAATAGAAATGTTAAAAAATTTGAAAAGAAAAATGTTAATTCAAATATATTATACATTAACTTTTTATCTCAATTAAAACCGATAATTTTGGCACATTTTGAAAGGTTTCCTATTATTAAATTTAATGATTAATGGTGCAGTAATAATTTAATTTGTAATGCAAATGATGATGTATTAGATATAACCTTCTACTGAATACTGAAAATATAATTATATCATTGTGTTAAAAATATTGTTAATGTATCTGTGGTATTGCCACATTTTGGGCACAGCTGCTTTTGGGGATGGGGGTATAACTGTCTGGGGTTGTTTTTCCTTTGACTGTAAGTTGGACTTGTACGTTCTTGATGGTAATCTGACAGGCCAAAAATACCGTGACAATTTGCTCGCTCCACGCGTAGTCCCCCATTTCGACAATCATGCGTTGGCCGACAGGCCAATGTTCATGGACGACAACGCTAGGCCACATAGAGCCCAAATTGTACAACATTTTTTACAGCAAGAGGCTGTTCAGACAATTCCATGGCCTGCGATATCGCCAGACATGAACCCTTTAGAGCATGTATGGGACTTTATTGGCCGAAAAATTAACCCACGCAATCCAAAATGTCAAAATATTGACGAATTAAGAACTGCTATCTTACAGGAGTGGCAACAGTTCCCACAAGAACGGCTTAGGCGTCTTGTGCGAAGCATATCGAGGCGTGTTACAGAACTTCACAATAAACGCGGTGGATATACTCGTTATTGATTTTTATGCCTTACACATACGCACAATCGATGCATTTAAAAGTTCTTAATATCTGAAGACTGCATTTTAATGTAATGTTAAAAACTTCCATCAAAGACAAACTGGTTTTACGTTTTTCCAGCGCCTGTTTTGAACCCCATTTTTGTCACGTCATAGTCACGTCTTTCAGGATGATAAATACTTCGTGGATTGGTAATTTGAGAGCCCTTGGTGTAGTCTTTTAAGAAGTGTAAGAAAAATGGTGATATCTATTTTATTGTTTTAACACGATTGATGTAAAAAAAAATATATCGATAAAAATATAGGGTGGTGCTTAACTTTTGTCGGAGTGTATATATGTTTTTATCTGAATAAAGTGTTTGAAATAAGATACAAAAAACTAGTAGAAAGTATTTCTATTTTGTTGAAAGATAGATTAGGATAAAGTTACAGATTATAACACATTGTGCTGTATGATATGTACTATAATTAAATCTGTGACAATTTTATAATTGATGTGTTATTTAATATGTTTATATTGTTATTTCAGTATTATGTATCAATATTTATTGATTTGGTTAACAATGAAGAACCTTGACCCGTGAGATAATGTTGCTTGTTTATGCCCATAAAAGGGCAAATGCTACATATGCAGAAACCATTTATTAAAAAAATAGATGCATACGACGCAAATCTGGAATAACCTTCATCATGTACACTCAAAGCCAAAATATTTGAAAGCCAAATAATTTAAAAGTATATTTAGGAAATCCTGATAGGAAACGCAAGCTCTGCAATATCAGTTCATATTATCCAATAAATATCAACACACTCTCAATAAACACCGGGATACTTATCTTACACGTATGTAAACAATAAATGTTAATAAATGTTACTCATCATGAGATGGCACTGTGTATTCCTCTATATAGATAATGCCGTATCACTGACGAATTTAATGTTTGGTGACTATAGTGATCGTGATCGTGTCTATCTCTTTCAACTTGAAATAAAGCGGATACCATAGACACAGCTTGGTCTACTTCATTTCTTGTCATACTCCTTGTATTGTTAGTTAGGGTCGATTGAGAACGAAACTTGACATGATTTAAATGTTCAGTTTGTTAACTTTCCTGACAACATTCCAGTAGCACTGCATAAAGGGTATGTATCTGTAAATTGATACCTTGTGTTTGCTATCAGAATATGTATGGGTGCTGCAAACAAATAAAGCTGTCAATAGCTATCGGGATAATTTAAACAAGTACCGGTTCCTGGTTATTTTGAATAAATTGCTGATAAGATTGACATGCTCCATGATTTTGCCTCAGCAATAACAAATGAGTAAAATTCAAAGCATCCGTTTTTTTTAAATATTTGTATCCAGAAAGGAGCAATATAAAACATTTGGAAGCACATCATCACGGCAAGGTCATGTCTGTTTCACTGTCGGGTATATGATCAGTAGCATCAGAGTCATATATATCTATGGTAGCATGAATTGTAACGATACTTTGAAGTCTGCTATCCAATAAATTCATTAATATCATAACTGTTACACGAAACCCGTTCACGATTTTTGTATTGGAAGCCTTCTCTTTTTTATCCTCTAGCTGACACTACTTTCTTCCCATTGACCTTATTAATGAATAGGGATGCAATGTTTATCTTCTGTAGAGGTAAGGGTAGGAGCCGCAGGAAAAGGGGTCAACTCTTTATATTTTGTCTACCACAGAGTCTATGATTTCAGGAAATTTGTGTTATTTACTAACTAATAAGACAATCTCAAGAGCAACAGATTCAGAGAGATAATCGAATAAAGAGACGATCCAGAATAAAAACAAACAAAAAAAACAAAAGCACACAATTAGGTAAAAAGAAAAAGCAACTGAAAAGAATAAAGACCCGGTCAACACAAACTGTCAATGGTTCTTATTGGTTAAGTTGAAGTCATCGCAGACTTGACATGCTTAACCCTTACATGACTAACTATTTGTTCCCTTTGCCGAAATCACAACCTCGTTCTTTCCTCTTACATTACTTAACATTGGATTCTTGACAACACGACGTGTGTCATTAGTGGAGTAGGAACTGCTTACCCTTCCGAAGCACATGAATGAGGGTTTTCTTTTTAATTGGGGTTGTGTTGCTCATTGTTTGCCGTCTTGTTCGTTTTCCTTTGGTCATTGTATTGCCTGTCCTGATTAATCATTTTCAAATCTTCAAGATTTTATCACATATTAAGTATACCTACTAAACGTATGGAGTAATTTTACAAACATATAAATTGATTGATTAATTTATCGTGTTTAACGCCACTTTCAGCACTATTTTAGCTATATCATGCCGACCAGTTTTAGTGGTGGAAGAAGCCGGAGTACCCGGAGAGAACTTACCATGGGAAAGCAACTGGTAAGCTTGATCACTTCCGGCTGCGAATCGAGTGCATCCTTTTTTCTAATTTACAAAGCTGGGCGCGAACCCACAACGTATTGGTGATAGGCCCCACAAACACATGACTTATCACTTATCTTTAACAAGAGTAACACGACGGCTGTCACTAGTGGATCATCAATTGCCTACCCTACAGCATATTCGCTAGCCAAGGGTTACGATCTGCTCCTCTCCTCTCCACCCTTGGCAGATTAAACATAATTTTGTAATTCCCGCGTACCGCCCTCTAGCGGATTTATGAAATTGCATTACATAATTATTAACCAATGAGAATGGTTGTACTATTACCTGTTCGAAGTGAGAAAATATTAATTGGGCAAATGCCTTAAAAGTTTCTGTAAATATCGTTCTTCTGTGTTTGGCGAGCAAAGATTCACGACAAAGTCTACAGTTTTCTCCACATTTCGCCATTGTTTACATTTTTCTTTCCCTACATGTGATCGTTGTGTGATCTTTTGTTAGACGCATTTTGATTGGACGCAGCCACCCACAGCTGAATCGAATAGTAAACAATACCGTGGTGACCAGAAATTCCGACTTAATCTGCCAAGGGTGAAGAGGAAAGGGGCGGATCGTAACCCTTGGCTAGCGAAGATGACCCTACAGGAGCACATGAGTTCACTCCTATTTGCACTGGGGTTCGTGTTGCTCTTAAGCAACAATATAATGTTTTGTAGATTATTCTTTGTCATTTAGTTATCTTTCTCTCGGTCTTTGTATTGTCAGTCCTGCGATTGGCGGCTTCTTATGATTTCATTGGTTTCTTTAAATTTTCCATAATAACGCTTTTAAGGTTGTGTTGTGATCTTGTAAACTTGGTATGTTCATGTGATGTCAACGCAATCAGCCATTCAATCAACTTTTAAATAAGGGTATGAACAGAACGATTAAGCAATGATGGCGCCAACATTTCTGGCAATATCACATCTCACCTCAGCTCATTAAACATAAAGAAGACATATAACGTTGGAAATCCACGTCCTGGTTTGGGACAGGCACACTAATATGATGGAGTTAAACCGGTTAATGGAATCCCAACCCTGTTTTTATAATGGTTGTATTTCTATGTCATACAGAGACCGTTATTTGCAAATCGACTATATTTGTTGAATCGAATAGCGTTTTATATCTGCGTTGTCAGCATTGTGCGGTTATATACATCCGATTTCTTGGTGGATATTTATTTTGGCGGTTTTATGAAAAGGAAAATAAAAAATGTACTGTTTTGTTTTATTTTATTTTTAATTTTTTTTTATTTATTGTGAACACATTACAGTAAGCTAATTATTTTAAAATGAGATAATTTATTTCATCAAAATTTAATTATGATTTAATTTACTGATATTCCTAATTAATCTGCCTTTGTTCAGATTGTAATGTTATTTTAGCAATAAAACAAATACATATGATTGTTAAATGTCAAGTTGAATGCTGATACAATTGTTTAATCAAAGTTACTTTAACAATAAAAGAAATAATTGCCCATTTAATACTGTAAATAAGTCGAATGATTTTTAATAAAACGCTATTGTTGAGAGGGTTCTATAACTACTAGTATATATTAGAATACGTGACGATATCTTCTACCTTGTGAAATATTGGTGGTGTTTATATTTTTGGGTCAAATCCTCCAATAATGGCAAAATAAAACCACAGCCAGTATAGGAGCTATGCAGCATAACACATGTCATATAATTCGTTTTCAATCTATATCTTGTGATACAATTTGAGTTTGTTTGAACGAGCTACCTTTTCTCGTGATGGTCATGCTTTTCATAGATAATATTACACCTTTATCAATTTATGTTTTTGTAAAAGCTGATTTCAAAATTATGATAGTTTTTGTAAGTTTAATCGCATTGCTATAATTGTTGATGGAGAACTGGGAGCATGTCATGATAAATTAGGAATAAAACACGAATATCTTATTTTAGCGAAAATTGCTCTCTGTGAAATAATCATGTGTAAATGACTGTACCCATATGTGTGGACGGACGAGGTGTATTAAGTGACGCTTGTTTGATATTAAATGTTAAAGCAGCACCCTATGTAAATTTGGCTTGCAAGTGTTGCACATAATCCAGATTTTGTCCAGTGTCACTTTTCTTGGGACATATACTTGATGTTAATGATATTTTACCATATTCATATTTAAACTTAAACAATGCTTACGTAGATTTCAAAAAATAAATTCCTGACTAACAATGGGCATTGTAGTAACATTCGAATTAATAACTTGTGATTCGCATTCTCAGGAAATGAGTTTCATTCCTTATTTATTTGTATTATTGTTATTGATGTCGAACAATGGAGAGATCAGTTTAAACAGAACATTGCTTCGACATGCAAATATAATTCCTTTTAGATTCTATGCATTTGACAGTGAAATCTGAAAAGCCAAAATAAGAAGCCTTCATATACATATTAATATCCATATTTATGTTCAGGTTACAGCAATATCCCAGTGTGATTTTTGTATTTCATGGTTACATATTGTACATGATATATTGTGCTCTATATATTGCACATAAAATCGTTCATAAATCATGTTATTTATACATATCACCCAATTGTTTTATACACAAGTATGTCTTATTTCTAAAGATTTTGTTGTTGAAGAAATGTTATCCATGGTTAACAATTATCAACATTTAATAATTACTATTTCAAGTGTTATTTTTAGATGAATTATAAATATTTAATCATTTAAATACTGCTAATGTTTGTGTTAAACACCAATCAATCAATCCATAATTTTAGTATTATTAACCATTAACAATAAAGTTAACTTACCCTGTTTTTGTTCGCTCTATGTAAATGGCGGTGGTTGTCAAAACAAAAATGTGTACACAGGAACATGATTCATTTTAACAGGAAGTATATGCACACAATAAATGTGCGGCAATGTAATTATATTAGTCCCCGAGGGTATCATCCGCCCAGTAGTTAGTGTTTATGATATGGTTTAATAGATATATGTATTATTGAAATTTACAGTTTCTAAATAATGAAAGTATTATTAAAACTAAGGTTCTCCTCCCTCAGGCATAGGTGACCTTAGATGATTTTGGCGATCCGATTTAGGGCCTTTGGTTTACTTGCTCGTAAAACATTTTAAAATATTTGGCTTTCAAACCTTTCGATTTTTAGCGTAAATAGCGCAAATAGGCTAACAATAGTCATTAAAACAAAATAAACTAAAACATAGAATGGATCGAGCAACACGACTCAACTAAACACCGGTGTTGAGCTCATGCGCTTCGGAAGGGTAATATATTCATGTTCTTGTGTCATACGCCGTGTAACTCATGTTAAAATCCATTGATATTCGTAGATAAGTGAAGAACAAGGTAGAAGGACGGTATTGTGTCCATGACAAAAGGAACATACCCGTGATACCAATATTCTGTAACAATCGACCAATAATGATGGCGACCATAAAACATTCAAAAGGTTGACTTGTCTTCCGTGTTAGCAGTAACCTACTATTAATATATAAATGCAAACGCCGCGAATTAGGAATAAATTTCATCATGTACACTCAAAGCCAAATAATTTAGAAGTATATTAAGGAAATTCTGATAGGAAGCACAAGCTCTGAAACACCAGTTCATTCTATCCATTACGTACCAAGCCACTCTCAATAAGCAATAGTTAAATTGTAAGTATCAAGAATAAATGTTGCTCCATATGAAATGGGACTGTATATTCCTCTATATAGATTATGTCCTTTCACTAAGAAAATCAATGCATTGTGACTAAAGTGATCGTATTTATCTCTTTAAACTTGACATAAAGCGGATACCACAGAAACAGCTTGATCTACTTCATGTCTTGTCTTGACATGATTTAAATGTTCACGTTGTAAACTTTCCTGACAACATTCTAGTAGTACTGCATATGGGGTATGTATATCTAAATTGATACGATATTCCACACATTATGTTTCCTATCAGAATATCTCTGATAAATGGGTGATGCAAAGAAATAAAGCTTTCAATTGTCACCGGGATCATTTAGACAAGTATCGGTGTATGTTAATTTGCGATAAATTCTCGATAAGATGGACATGCTCTAAGATTGTGTATCAGCTATAACACATGAAGTAAAATTCAAAGCATTAGTTGCTTTTTTTTCATTATTATTTGTATTTAGAAAGGAGGAATATAAAACATTTGGACGCACATCATCACGGCAAGGTCATATCTGTTTCACTGTCTGGTAAATTATCTGTAGCACCAGAGACATACATTTGTATATGTATATGGTATCATGATAGTGATTTGTACCGATACTTTGAAGCTTGCTATCCAATAACTCATGTGGGGCATACATCATTAAGTAGTCCTGCATCCAGAAATATCAATACTTTTAGGTGAAAGAAACCCGTTCACAATTTCTGCATTGGAAGCATTATCTTTCTTAACCTCCAGTTGACACTAGTTTCTTCCCATTGACCTTATTAATTTCTTATTGAATAGGGATGCAATGCCCATCTCCTGTAGAGGTAGGGGTAGGAATCGAGGGAAAAGTTGTTAACTCTTTATATTTTACATTTACTATTTTGTTTTGCACGGACAGGATGCTACTTCAGATGTTAATGAGATTTACTTTAATATTTTTATGCATTTGTATTTTAATTTGTTTTTTATTTCATGTCCGATGACCTTTCCACACTGGGTAAACTTGCACGATTGAACATTATCACTGTCGAGGTGAACTTAATAACAGGTTGATGCGGACGCTGATAGTCTCTGCCCTGTTGACATCAATAATGAACATATTTACATCCCACTCTTGGAATTGGAACTCTTTCATGTCCAGTCATCATCAGCTTTACTTTATGTATTGTCCGTTCCCTCCGCCGTCCATAACTTTTCAATGATAGGTGTTCTTTGGTTACAAACTACCATGTCCTACGATGTGTGACTAAGGGTGGTCCATCCGATATGTCTGGATAATTTATCTCCAGGAATTCGGTGAATTTGGTCTTCACTATCTCCCATTTTTTAATCAGAGACTATGTTTCACCAACCAGGTCTTTACCACCACTTATCAAAGAACTTTATGGCTTCCACTTTACTCGAAGAAAACAAACTGCTGAGGACAGTCTCGCTCTTATGGGTCTGTCAATTTAGTTTATGGCACCATTACCCTTCACGAAAAGACATTCCGGCAGTAATGAGAAAGGGCATATACACATAACAAAATTAAAGTATATCTAGTTCACACCCTCTTTACCATTCTGCACTATGCTAATTCTAGGTGGTGGATCCCTTAGGAGGGTGTGTTGTATCATGACTTCTTTGTTTATGTAGGCAGTCCTTTCATCTCTCAGCTCTTAAAATTCACACAAGTATACTATGAAATACCTCTTTGGTATATGATGACCTTAATGTGATGTAGATATTTCCTGATGATTTCCTATCCAACAGGATGATAGCGTTATCTGTAGGAGTGACTAAGGCTTGCAACACTCGCACCAAATCCATTGGATGAATTTGTACAGAAAACCCACGCTGAGTGCCCTGCAGTAATAAGTTTTGATTTATCATTTTTCCAAGCTTCAGCATACTACTAACCCAACTTCGAAGATATGTGTAAAATACTGATGTTCGTTTTCCATGGTGGCAATCACATGACTTCTCTGGGGATATTGAATTTTTCAGACTTGTAGAAGTTGCTCGCCTAAAATTCTCTGTTTATACCACATAAAACATCTCATCGATTTTTCGGTTGAAGGACTTCATTTGAGGAGGGTTGGTTTCACATTATTTTCGAGTAAGAAATCATGCATATTCACAAAGTGACTCTCAAACTGTCTCTCCTGGTCAGTGCATAATTCGTATTGGAATTCGAAACGTCAGATAATCTAGTCAGTCTGGGAGAACACTATCGATAAAGGGAACATCTTCTGTTTAGTAAGCTACTTCTACTACTCTCAACCCATATCAGGTTAATACTGTTTGCGTATATATTGTATTTTTACTCTCACAGTATCCCAGATATGCCAACATATTTTAAGACAAATCTTTAAGGACATTTTTCATAATATTCAAAATCTACCTATCCCAAACAGTAAATGACTGAAGGTCATTCATATTCGATGTTTTGCTTTTTTTTTCTCAACCGTCCCAGACTACCCTTGTCGACCTTGGCTTTCCATATACTACAAAACTAAAAAAAAAAAACCCAGATACATGTTGATATATATACCGTCCGACAAAAGTTAAGCACCACCTGAATTGTTTCAATAATATATTTTATAATAATGAACTTATTTCAAATCGGTTTGCTGTTTTCGTTACCTGTACACACATACTTACTTACCTGTGAAACAGGTTATTGATCGATTTTTATTTATGTGTATATGACAGGGTGTGCAAAGTACCACGTGTACTTTTCAACATTTGTGTTTGCGAAAGAAAGCTGATTTTTTGTGTAGAGTTTTAAGTTTCATTTTCTATTAGTTTGGTATGGTGCGGCGAAAATTAACCATACCAGAAAGGTGGCAAGCGTTTGGCATGCATAACGGTGGTATTAGCCATAGAAGGGTGCCAGACCACTTCAGGGTTAACCATTCCATCATTGTACGACTAATGCAGCGGTTTCGTCAAAGGGGGAATGTTACTGACCGTCCACGTGCAGGTAGGCCTCGCAAAACGACGCCGAGAGAGGATCGGCTCATATCCAGACGGGCGCAGCAACGACCGTTCAGTACATCTGGTGCACTTCGTGGTAATTTGCCATTTGGAGGCCACATTAGCACACGCACTGTTTTCAGACGCCTCCACAAGCGCGACGACCCATAAAACGTCCACAGTTGACATTACGTCATCGCCATGCTCGATTTGACTGGTTACATGATCATTTGGAGGGTACGGGTCCACTGGTCTGATGAAAGTCGTTTTTTGTTACGCCCTACCGACGGTCGTGCAAGGGTTTGGCGCAAACGAAACACTTCATTTCAGGACAACCACATTTTGGGCACAACTGCTATTGGGGGTGGGAGTGTAGCTGTCTGGGGTTGTTTTTCCTCTGTAAGTTGGACTTGTACGTTCTTGCTGGTAATCTGACAGGCCAAAAATATCGCTCCACGCGTAGTTCCCCATTTCGACAATCATGCATTGGCTGACAGGCCCATGTTCATGGACAACGCTAGTCCACATAGGGCTCGAATTGTCCAACATTTTTAACAGCAAGAGGCTGTTCAGACAATTCCATGGCCTGCGATGTCGCCAGACATGAATCCTATAGAGCATGTATGGGATTTTATTGGCCGAAAAAGTAACCAACGCAATCCAAAATGTCAAAATATTGACGAATTAAGAACTGCTATCTTACAGGAGTGGCAACAATCCCCCCAAGAACGGCCTAGGCGTCTTGTGCGAAGCATGACGAGGCGTGTTACAGAACTTCACAATAAACGCGGTGGATATACTTGTTATTGATTTTTATGCCTTACACATACGCAGAATAGATGCATTTAAAAGTTCTTAAAATCTGAAGACTCTGCATTTTAATTCAATGTCAAAAACTTCCATCAAATACAAACTGGTTTTACGTTTTTCCAGCGCCTGTTTTGAATCCTATTTTTGCCACGTCTTACAGGATGATACATACTTAGTAGATTGGTAATTTTAGAGCCCTTGGTGTAGTATTTTAAGAAATGTAAGAAAAATAGTGATATCTATTTTATTGTTTTAACAGTATTGATGTAAAAAAATATATCGATAAAAATAAAGGGGTGCTTAACTTTTCTCGAAGTGTAATATATAAATAACAATAACCTTGATATATCAATATCATTGGTTCAATGGTTGCTAAAGTACCCTGATGATCCATCGTAGTCTTAAGCATTATGTATCTTTTCGTCACAAAAAAAAGACACAGAGGGAAATAATTGGTGCCTATTTATAGTTGTTGCTACCATTTGAAATGTGTAATAAATGCACAATTACAATACATTGTATATTGTTCTCTTTTTTCTAATGTTATTTAATTGATCAGGTTTATAAATTGAATGTACTGATTGGTTTGTTGTATTTCTTACCTGTTTTTTTCAATGTTTCTACAACTTTGTAGGTTAATAATAAATGTTAGAGAATACCGACGGGTCAATCAAAACAGAATAGTTTAACATAGAGAAACCAGCAACACAGAACGGAGAAAAAACACAACAAAATATGTGTTGGACAACACCACACGCAAGAAAACACAATAAACGCAAACAAAACATGCTCCTTCCTACAAACAACTGGAGGTATGGCTGATCACATATTTAATCAGATTGACTAAGTTGTAACAAATACAATGTTTGTTCTTTGCAGTGGCGAAAATATAATTAAATTTAGAAACATGTTGAATTTTGCTGCTGATCCATTACATCTAACAGTATCTGGTATGTAGGCATCTCAGATAAGAGGACCTTCAACTCTCAAAGTCCAATCATATAGAATACATTTATATATAATCAGACAACAGTTCCTACTTTGCACTCTGGTTTTGATACCTCAAGATTTGGTAAGTACGTAGTTGAAAATGTTAACCCTGGTGTGACCTTATACGGGATATCGTTAGACGTTAGTGTACCTCTAACAAGAGTTCCTACAAACTGACATTTGATGTTGATTAGACTGCAGTGACGAAAAATTGAACTGAAGATGTATTGGTGTATGCTTATAGGCCTAATCCTCCCTAGGATTTACAACTACCTATGCAATCAGTGTTTATCACTACTGATGTTATGAAGTGTACAGCATTATGTGATAACGTCCTCCGGTTTCCACCACCAATAAAAATTACCCCCGCGATATAAATGAAATATTGTTGAAAGTGACATTAAACACCATCAAACAAACAAACAAACAAACCATACTTCCCCTCTAAGTAAAATTACGCGGTCATGTGAGTATCTTACACTTTCAACTTTAGGTAAAAAAAATCTTAACAATAACTGGACCGATCAACTTTAAACTTGATTTAAACGTTTAAATTTTATTAGTTTTACCCCTTTGTTTTTAAGCAAATTTTATTAGCAAATAATGAACAATTTGATCGGACACAAGTTTTACAACTTAGAAACGTCTTCTCCAATACATACCTTAAATAATACAAAATGAATTATATTATATTCAAAGAAGAGTTTGAGGATAGCAAAGGGGCAATCAGAATCTGCATAGCGAAGAAGAACAGACAACCCAATAGTCAAAAGTACAAAAGTGCAAAAGTACAAAAGTACAAAAGTGCAAAAGTGCAAAAGTACAAAAGTGCAAAAGTACAAAAGTGCAAAAGGACAAACAACGATCGACAAAACCCACATATAAAACTTAAGTTCGAGTAACACGAACCCCACTAAAAACTGGGGGTGAACTCATGTGCTCCGCATGGGTAGACAGCTCCTGCTCCACTAATGACACCCTTCTTGTTAATCTAGTTACAAACGCGGTAATAAGTCGGGAATGAGGAAAGAACCGGGAAGTGTTTACAACAAATGGGACATATCCGTGGTCATTTGTGACAGAGGTTTTCCATAATTGTCAACCAAGTCATGGTGGCGACCGCAAAATTGTCGAAGTGATGACTTCAACTTTACGAAAAGGAACCCTTGGATCCGTAGCTTCCTTGTCAGCAAGAACCCTCTATCAAGGAATCCTGATAGGAATCACAATCACTGTAATATCGTATCATCTGAGAGATATAAACTCCATATGCAGGTGCTGCTGTAATGTTGCTACATATAAATGGAAATTTCACAATAGGAAAATTGAAATCATCTCTTTTGTCGTAAATTTTCATTCTTAAACGACTCTCAATGAAGACAACAATAAAAAAAAGAAAGTGCTATGCGAAGATTAAAGATTCCAACGTGACCGTAAATAGAAGAAGGATAGACAACACAATAACGAAAAGAAAACATTACACATAAAACTGTAGATCGAGAAACACGAACCTCACTGACAACGAGGGTGAGGTCGGATACTCCGGGAGGGTAAACAAGCTACATTCTTACCAGTTGATGCCATCTGTAACGTATCCATAGTATATCCAAAGTATGACACCACAGTCAGTAATATGGACGTTCTCACTTATAATTTCAATAGCATGGGTGCCACTATAACCTGTGTTCATAGTCACAACGGTAGTTGGGTGTGCTGGCATGTGATGCAATGGTGAACACTTCATCATATATATATATATGTGGTTGTTCCACAATTCGCTGCATTATCCATATATACTAAAATATAATCATAGAACCTTATGGTACGTACGTTGTCGATTTATGCATCAAAGTGTAAACCATATTTGATTTTGTGCATGACCATTGAGATTTAGCTTTCAACAAGAAATGTATTTAGTCATTTTTGCGGTAAAATCGCTCTGCTTTTCAATACTTTTTCTTTATCACTGTCTATTATTTGTTTTACAGAAAAAGACAACGACAATTTTTTTCTCCGGTAGACAGAAATAAAATAATTATTTACTTAGCATCTTGCACAGAATCGTGTAGTCGTGGTGCAATTTACAATGATTAAAATATGACAATATGTTTTCTTGTAAATTACCAAAGGGACCTAACCAGGTCGGATTTACCGACATGCTTAATAGTTTGAAGAATAGGGCTTGAAAATATGGCATCCGGCCAACGTGTATAATAATTTAGACAGTTCAAACTGCTTATGAAATCCATCGATGTTCCTCTGGTCGTGCAGGTGTGGGGTTGGAAGGGGCCTCACAAGTGGAATTGCCTATGTCCTCTCTTCACCTATCAAGTTTTGATCTTCCAGAATTATTATTAATATATTTACAACATATTTATTGAGGTTAAGTGAATCACATCTATTGTAGATAGGTTGCTATGATCTGATTTGTTATGAACAGATGTTTTGATGATCCATTATATTGTGAAAAGCAGTGTTTCGCATAGTGAACTTATAGAGTTATAGGTCGATACCAGTCAGAACTGATTTTATTGAACTGAAGTCTGCTACACTGAAGTAGAGGCACATTTATCCTATCATGTGTTTGAGTTTTATTTTTTATAAATATTTTATACTTGTTTGTGATGGGCGAATTAGAATATAATAATGATATCTTTTGATATAAATACTTTCTTCTGATTGACTAATCACTACATATAAAGGAACTACAAAATCTTGGTTTATTCAACTTCACAAGACCAGTGTCCGGAAATATTTTATCATAGCATAACGAATCAATACCGGACCGGAACAGAACTTTTTACGGAAATTGCGGAACTTCGCTCGCTCGAACTACCGATAACTCGAACATATTTTGAGACTTTTCGAGTTCGAGCTATCGAAGTTCTACTGTAATTATGAATGAGTGATTTCAATAATGGTTGCTCTTAATTGGCCAGTCACCATGATTGACCACAAAATCTCCTCAACTCCCTTTAAAACAATTGAACATATTTTTATCCTAGTGATTTGTCCAACCATCTCAATACATTTGTACATGTTAAATGTAATTTCACAATATCAATATTTACAAGAATAATAGTAGGTATTAATTTTCAGAGACAGCATATTCTACTACACAGATATATTATTAAGACATATTTGTATTCAGAGCCAGCATATTCTACTACACAGATATATTATTAACACATATTTGTATTCAGAGCCAGCATATTCTACTACACAGATATATTATTAACACATATTTGTATTCAGAGCCAGCATATTCTACTACACAGATATATTATTAAGACATATTTGTATTAACTAAATGAACCAATAGTTGATACGGCCAAAGACTCTTGAATTAATGAGTCTTCTAATCTGTTGACTGTAAGCGTTGCTCCAGAAACGAGTCGTACACTCTAAATTAGATATGTACATTTTAATTATCACAATGTTTATACATGTATCACGTCTTTAAAATGATGAGAACCAACTAAAGATATCATATAGTCAACAAAAAAATATATTTTAACGCTTTATGCTTACTATCTACTGCCAGTACACTATCTACTATGATCACTGTCAACATCAACAGTCTTAGCAGCATCTTTTTCGTTAAACGTTACTGGTCATGTCAAGAAAGATAAAACAGCAATTAGTTCCAATTTGTAGGAACCAATGTTAGTAGAACCATAAAGGTTTAAAAACTAGGATGTTTTCTAGAATGATTATCACTATGATGTGTGGTATGCAAAAACTGAGAGGGCCCGGTTGACTCAATGCGTTAGGTAGTTGGATTACCTAACAACTCATACAAGCATACCACAAAAAGGTGCACTCGACTAATAGCCGCAAGTGATAAAGTTTACCAGTTGCTTGCCCATGGTCGGTGGTTTTCTCCGGGTACTCCGGCTTCTTCCTCCACTAAAACTGGTCGCCACGATATAGCTGAAATATTGCTGAAAGTGGCGTTCAGCACCAAAATCAAATCAAATCAAATCAAATATATAACAAACTGGGATAATTTATCTTAAGGAGGGCAAAATGGTCCTCTTTCATGCAAAGTTTAACGAAAATAACACATATTATTTCCCATAATTTGTTCAAAATGTTAATGTGGTGAAAATGTTTTTTTTTCTGTTTTCTATAAATGTATCCTGTATGTTTTACAACATTTTTTACAAATTATGAGTAAATTGTACTTCACTATCGGAAAGATTCCGGTCAAATATCAAAATCGTAGAAATAGGAAAGATGGATACCCATAACACACAACTACAGTATTCTGCCAAAAGTATTACAACATGTAAAAAAAATCCCTATATAATCAACCAAAAACATATTTAAAAAAAATCAAATATTGTGAAGTCATTTCTGGATATATTTTAACATATTTTACACCAAAACATTCAGAATTGTTTCTATTTTGATTGCTTATTTGCTCATTATGTTTATATGAGTGGTTTTCATTTGTACAAACAAATTTAAACATAACAAATAAAAATTGGCTTTGATTTTCCTATATATTTCAACTGAAAATAAATCCTAAAAATTAACAATCCTGTTTATATTATGTACAAATCTCCCCTCTCAATGAAATGATGTGATCATACAAGTGCTTTCCACATATGAGTCAAATACCAACAATAACATACAACAGCTTTATTATAAAGAACGTTATAATCTTGAACATTATGCATAATATATTTAATCTTCGTGACACAGACGTAGTCATATGTATAATATTAGTTATTAAAGACAGACGATGGCCTCAACCATTATCTTAATATTAGATAGTATACAAGACAATAGTAAGACACAGACGTTGTCATATGTATAAATATAGTATAACTAATCGCAGATTTTGAATATCAAAATAAGACCACGAGTGACCGAAGTACGCATAATGATTAAACGAGTGGGCGGAACTTGTTCCGTCCACGAATTTAATCGCTAATGCGTATTCGGTCACGAGTGGTCTTATTTTGATATTCAAAATGTATGATTTAGCTATACTGTTTATTAAATAGACTTTCAAAATTTCTTATATTATTTTTTTTATTTGTATATTTGATTGCATGCATGTGAATCTACGAGCAATGACACTACAGGGTTCAGTTGGAAGGATCTGCCATCTTGAAAATGTGAAATCCTATTTTTCATATTTACAACAATGTACAAAAATAATTAAATTGCTCACCTTGAAAGCTTATTTTAGTTAAATTAAACCACAATTGAAGCGTATACGAATCCAAATAGCGTCTAATCTTTACGTTTCAAACTGGAAGTATTCATATGACGTCAATGACATCATCTTGGTTATGTGCCAAAGTCATCAATAACATTTCGCGGAATTTTTTCAGCTTACAATCGTATGTGTAAATCCCCCCTTGCACAACAAGGGACGTAACCACCACACTTATAGTTTTGCAAAAGTGGTTCCGGCGGGAAAAACTGATATTTCACATTCTGATCTAATTTTAATTAGATTGATAATGAAGTTGAATAGTGAGTTGCAGCAGGTCAGTGGTTTCCTCCTGTACCACAATTGCCACCCCAATAAAACTGACCGTCGTGATATAAATGAAAGATTACTGTAATTCGATTTAAACACCCGAAACCCTAACCGGTTAAAATGGAAAAACGGAAATTAATAAATACCTCATCACAAGAAAGCTTCAAAATGATATCGGAACACTTACAAAGAGAGCCGAAATCGATACCCTTAACACACATACACATAGATAGGATTGCCCCCTCCCCCAATAAAGAAAACGTTTCTCCTTAACTCAGAAGACGGAGAAAATGTGAACAAGTATGAATAAAAACTACAAGCTCGAGTGTAACATATTATAAACTCCAATCTTTTAAGTGGTGTCCTTTGTAATAGAGTCTGGTAGAAAGATGACCAGTGATGTCAATTTCAAGATAAATGTCAAGATATGGGACATATGAATCCTGTTTCTATTTCTGCTATAAATACTACACTATACATTTCATTGATTTGCACATGTGAGTACTACCGACAGTTTCGTTCGTGTGCATACTGTAAATGGCTTTTTTGTTTGTTTGTATGTTTTCGATTTGATATGATTTTGCATTTTTTCTTTCTTCTTGTTTTGTTTCTGGTAATTTGTTTGTTTGTCTTTTTTATTAATTGGTTTTTTTTGGGTTTTTTTTTTTGCTCGCTCCTTAGTTTTCTGTGTAATGTTTTGCAGATGATTGTTTGTCCTTTTGTTCTTTTTCGTTTGTCCTTTCTATTGTCTATGATTCAATATACGGCTTCTAATAACCTCTTTGGTATATTCAAACACCTTTCATGCAGGCTAAGGATTGTGTATGCAAACATATTGATAAGTCTATTGACTTTAAAATAGAATTCGAGAATCGATCGATCCATGTATTTAGGAATCCAACGAAATATGATGATTTCAGGGCTTAACTAGGAACATTATCAATAAATAACATAATGTATATACATGTACCCCCAATTACAATTCGTTCATGGTAGTCTAACGAACTAGTTGCAGAAATAAACAACAGATTATATTATATCCCTTAACAAAGGATGTATGGTGCTTATCGCCACTTTCAACCGTTTCCTGTAATGGAACCATTAAATAAACCAAGATATAACTGATATAAAATATTGACAAAGTGATTATTTGTGTCACTGTACATGTACAGGTAGAGCAATGCTATGTCTCGCCTACAGTATTCATTTCAGTACAGGGCTATTTGAACTTCAAAAAGACAAACGGAAAGCATGGCAATATCTATGGAAAATATATTCAGTTATAAATAGTTAATTTTATACAATTTATGATAAATCCTATGTTACAAATAAAATAAGTATCTGAATCATGAACCCATGCAAGATATGTGATACAAGATACTTGCTATTTTATTTACAATATTCCAAAACTTTACAGGATTTTTATTTATACTATCATCAAATCTTACAGGATATGTGATACAAGGTACTAACTATTTTATTTACAATATCATGAAACTTTACAGGACATGTGATACAAGGTACTAGCTATTTTATTTACAATATCATGAAACCGTACAAGATATGTGATACAAGGTACAGCTATTTTATTTACAATATCATGAAACTTACAGGATATGTGATACAAGGTACTAGCTATTTTATTTACAATATCATGAAACTTACAAGATATGTGATACAAGGTACTAGCTATTTTATTTACAATATCATGAAACCGTACAAGATATGTGATACAAGGTATTCAAAACAAAATGATACTCTCATATTAATATTCAAACAAATGTTATATAACTGTTAGGGATTGTTCAAGGAGTAAACACTACAATTTCAAGTTTTTTATATATCTTACTCAAATTTCATCAAGATAGATAATAACAACATAGCTAGTGATGTAAGTCTCGGCTTAATATTGTTAATTTCTATCTAAATTTGGACAAGAGAGGCACGAAAACAGTTGTATATGTCTTGAATTTCGGGTGAATTAGATATGTTACATAGTATAACAAGATAGGTACTAAAAACCACGATTGTAATACATGCGTTGAATTATTAAAAGTTTATTTCAAAATAAGTAACTTTCAGATTTTTGCAAACCTGAAGAAAAGTGAAAAAAATAATTACTCATAACCAATATAATACAATATCTCATAGACAAAAAATATTTTGCTAACAGGTTGGTCAAATCTGAACTTTTTTTTAAGCAATTTCGATTTCCATAAAAAATTAGCTGTACATTATTCAACAAAATGACTTTCTGCTGGGAAAACGAAACATGTAGTTGAACCTTAAATTTCCTAATAACAGTAAAAACATATCTTACTTCAACTATTTCAGAATTTTCTCTTACAAAACATCTGCCTATGAGAATAAATGAGTAAAGGGACGTCAGATTCAACGTTGCATCGCTTTTTAAAGCTGAGCTAGCATTCCTGTGCACAGAACCAAACATCTGGTGCAGTCTTGCGCATTGAAATCAATAATCAATCAAATCAGCGTATCAAAAAATCTTGAACCAATACGAAAATCGATACAATCTACTTTTTAGCAAATATTGAAAATATAATTTAATTGTAGCATATATTTTCCATGATCATAAAGCAATAAAACAATAAATTATGTCCTTTTACAAAAATTGTACAAATTTGCAAAACAAATTTCAGCAATAGCCAATGCAGCCTCGGAGGTCAAATATGCCAACTAAGAGCGACTACAAGTGTTAGCTAACGAGAAATCGAGATCAGGAAATTAACAGTATAGCTAAATACTATCAACTTGAGAATGTGATTCTAGCAACAATCATGACCTATAGAAATAAGACATATTGGTAAGTTGAATGACATGCCATAATGACAAATTTTAAGAAAAATTGGTCGATCTCTGTGTCGCTAAAAGTAAACAAGTAAAAATACAAAATTACAATTATATTGTTAAAACAAAGTCATAATAATTATCATCGGTCAACTTTCTCACGAAATGCATTGTGAATTCGAATGAAATACTCCTTTCTGGTCACTCATCAGAAAAGAAGATTTCTCACCAAAAATATTCAAATGTAGAACATCTACCTCCTCCCAATTTGACTCAATTGGCAGTTTTCACAGTAAATTAATCTCGTCAGTCTTTCTAATACATGTTGGAAAATTCACTTGATTGTAAGCTTAATTTGGAAAACTTTACTGTGTGACAAAAGTGAAGACAAAAATAACAAAACCATAAAAAACTAGAGGCTCAGCCCACTGAGCCTGTATCGCTCACCTGACAATAGAATGATACTGAAGCAAAAAGGGAGATAATCATTACCTTAACTGTTTTCTATATTTATGCATAAAAGATAATGTATTTGCGCCAGGTGAGCTAAAAAATTATGAAAAAAGGACAATAACTCCTAGACTGGTAATAAGATTTACTTCAAAACTGCAGGGCATGTAGATCTTGACAAGCTGAACATGTTTTCAGTTTACACTTAACATCTATCTCTTATAGTTTTTGAAATATAAGACGAAAAGTATTAAAATTTAAAAAATTTGATGAAAAAAGGGCAATAACTTCAGAATGGATAATGGGATATACTTCAAAATTGCAGGGCAGGTAGATCGTGACATGCTGCATATTTTTGCAATTAAACTTAACATCTATCTCTTATAGTTTTTGAAATATAAGACGAAAAGTATTAAAATTTTGAAAATTTGATGAAAAAAGGGCAATAACTCCAAAATGGGTAATGGCATTTACTTCAAAATTGCAGTGCAGGTAGATCTTGACATGCTGCACATTTTTGCAATTAAACTTAATATCTCTCTCTTACATTTTTTGAAATAAAGGACAAAAAGTATTAAATTTTTGAAAACTTGATGAAAAAAGGAAAATAACTCCAAAATGGGTAATGGGATTTACTTCAAAATTCCAGGGTAGGTAGATCGTGACATGCTGCACATGTTTGCAATTTAAACTTAACATTTCTCTCTGATAGTTTTTGAAATATAATACGAAAAGTATTAAAAAAATTTAAATTTGATGAAAAAAGGGCAATAACTCCAAAATGGATAATGACATTTACTTCAAAATTGCAGTGTAGGTAGATCTTGACATGATGCACATTTTTGCAATTTAAACCTAACATCTATCTCTTATAGTTTTTGAAACAAAGGACGAAATATATTAAAATTTTAAAAATTTGATGAAAAAAGGGCAATAACTCCAAGATGGGTAATCAGATTTACGTTAAAATTGCAGGGTATGTAGATCTTGCTGTGCTGATCATTTCTACACCATATCAGATTTTTGATATTATTAACGTTTTTGAGTTATTCCCCAAAAACCTGCAATTTTACCATATGTTCTATTATTAGTAACAGCGGCCATGTTTGTTTGGCCGAATGGAGAAAAATGAAGAAGTTTTATAGAGGATCTTACATAGATGCTTCCTGCCAAGTTTGGCTCCATCTGGCCAAGCAGTTTCAGAGGAGATTTGTTTAACATTAGCCAATCAGAAACAAGAATTGCCCTTGGCGGCCATATTTGTTGGCGGAATGGGACGAAATAAAGAAACTTTATAGAGGACCTTATATAGATGTTTTCTGCCAAGTTTGGCCCAGTTGTTTCAGAGGAGTAGATTAAAATATGAAAAAGTTAACGGACGGACGACGGACGGACGCCAAGTGATGGCAATACCTCACATGACCCTTTGGGTCAGGTGAGCTAAAATGAAAAAAAAAACAAACAAAAAACAACCAAATAACAAAACAAAACAAAACAAAATTAAACAAAAAACAAGACAAAAGGAACAAACAAATAACAAAGCCAAGAAATACAACAACCTATGGTTGCGTAAGATCTAGTCCATCAGATAAGATAGCATCAATGTTCATGTCAATATTACAAAGAGATTGAGCTAGTTCCCGACATTTAGCTTTTCCAGGATGTTCATTTCTCCATTTGTACAGTATGCACCTGTTTATATGTACAATTTTATTAGATTCCTCTTTCAGCCCAAGCCAGACCGAAGCCTTGATTCCCAGATGAACACTAAGCAACAAGCTACTTTGTATCACTTGTGAGGCAATTGCGTCTATATCTCTGTCTGTTGGTGGCTGCTCCAGAATTTCAAACGGAATTTCTACAATAGAAAACAATTAACATTTCACTAAGAGGGGTTTGGACCCATACAGCTAGTTTAACCCCACCACTGTGTTTGTATTGTGCCTATTCTAAGCCAGGAAATTTAGTGGCCATGTATTTGCGTGTTAGGGGTATCGATTTAGTGTGTATCTACGATTTCTCAGTTATATTATGACGAGGTCAAGTTGTATTTCTATGTGATGACAATTATATCTACTTTGTACTAGACCCATGCGCTTAGTTTGTTTTTTATAGTGCCAGCTCACTGTAACAACATGCCGTGTGTAGACACATGATCCCGCGTGAACACATTATCCTGATTTCGAGCTAGCGATTCTTTGTGCTTACTCCTTTTTACAGTGTACTTATCGGAGAAGCAGATAACGCAAAGCTCATAGTCATTGGTTTGGCCCGAACATGACTCGAACAACGATCTACCGCACTCAAGGCGAACACGCTGACTATTACACCTCCAATGTGGTTTGAATTATTTGAGGTAAGAGGTCAGTTGCACCTTTCATTGATTGTGGTGGAATTGTGCATTATCTCTATTTAAACTTTTTTTCCTATTACATACACTCACAAGGTATTACGACAAATTGGTCAGCAACGGGCGATTTTGATTATGTACCATGTGACATATTTATGTATTATGGAAATGATTAATATATTTCTTACATCTACTGATGCAAAATCAACAACGTTCGATGTAGCAACTTCAGGTGAGGTAACTTCAGGGGAGGTATGGTTACAGGAAATCAGTATAACCCCACCACTTTTTTGTTATTGAAGTGTCTGTACCAAGCCATGAAAGTGAACGGTGGGGATATGGATTTTGCCTGTTTCTATCATATTTTTTTATTAGGATTTGGAACTGTTTTCTTACGACAACATTATAGTAAAACCTTATCAAACCAGTCAGTCTGATAAACTCCCAAGCAATATTGCTATATAATTCAGCAGTGAATAAATTTAGCCAACATCTCTCTTATGCATCGAACTTGAATTTCCCAAACTCAAATTACACGATACATGCATATTGTTATTAAATCTATATAATGAAGCAATTAAAATATTTTCACTCTGAATTACAGAATAACTGATTTCACATAAAATAGAATGTATGTATAAAAAATATGAAGACAAAAAACAGGAAAACTTTATTTTAAATAAAGGGAGGTAATCGTATCGATTTTACCAAATGAAATACCAATGTGATCTGTTGATTCCTTAAATTACGAAATGAAATCATCCATCAGATCCAGTAATACTCATGTAAAACTTGACAACAATGAGATAAGATGAGTTAATGAGAACATATTTATTATCAATCATTGACAAAAACGATGATAAATATTTGATAAATTCCCAGTAGATATCGATAAAAGCATCGGCCGTGGAATGGTCATCGTGCTGAACTCAACTGCGGGAGTTCGTGGTTTCGAGTCATGGTCACATCAAAACAAAGACTATAAAATTAGTATTTGCTGCTCCTCCGCTATGCACGCATCTTTAAGGGATAAAAACAAAGAATAGTGAGCTCGGTATCAGGATAAGTTTGGATTGGGTTATGGTGTTTAGCGACGCTTTCAACAATTTTCAGCTATATCGTGGCACCCATTTTTAATTGGTTAAGGAAACTGGAGTACCCGAGGAAAACCACTGACCTGTCGAAAGTTACTGACAAACTTTATAATATAATGTTGTCTCGAATACACCTGAACTGGGTTCGAACTGATTGCACATATAAATACAAGTACAATATGATCACAACCATGAACCCGCCCCAAACTTATGAAATAATGTATGCAGATAGGAAATGCTTGGAATTTTATACATACCTGTCTTCATGCACTTATTTCTGAAAATCTGCAATATATGTCACATTTATTTAATATGGACACATCGCCTTTTTTATTTCAGTAACTAATTCGAGAATAAAGTGTCTTACAAATAATTCTAAAATAATAATAAACAAATATCATAATTAAAATAACCCTGATATCAATAAGGTCATTAGCACAATCCGGTCCTTTTAATCATAATTAATAATAGGGTTTGTAACAAGAGCAACACGACGGGTGCCACGTGTGAAGCAAGCAAGAACTGCTTACCCTTCCAGATTACTGATTTCCACTTTCATATCCTCTGACTGTTCTTAAATTAAGACCTCATTGCAACTTTTACCTCGGATTATAACACTGCACAACAGTTGCCAAGCAAAAACCAGAAGATGTTTGTTCCGTTCGGAGACCATGGTATTAAACCATGTTGTGTTTAGTTTTGTTTGTTTTTTGTTCTTGTTTTGTATTTGTATTTTCCAAACATTTGTGGTTTCACAACAAATTGAATTTGTTGTTTTGTTTAATAAAAGTTTGTTTACATTTAACACTGCGCACAAATTGTAGGTCATCTGATTTATGTGCAGGTTATATATCATCCAGTCTTTACACAGATTATACATAATCCGGTTTATATGCAAATTGTATGTCATACGGTCTAAACACAGAATATGTGGCATCTTTTTTGTTCACAAATTATACGTAAGCTTGTCAATTATAAAAATTGTATGTCATGTGGTTTATTGGTTTATTAGTAGTATAAGTTTGTTCTTGTGTCATGAAAGATACTCAATGACATAATATATCCAATCATAGCAAATATGTATTGACTATATGATTAACATGGCGGTAGTCTTATAAGAGGTAGGAACTGCTTACCATTCGCTTGGTGTCACTCTTGGTGTTTGGTCGCATCCGATTTGTTCATTTTTTTGTGATTTCTGTGTTGTGTTTCGTTTTGATTTTTTGTGTCTGTTTGTTGTGCTTCGTTTTAATTTTTTGCTTGTTTGTTTGTTTTCGTTCTGTGTCTTGTTTGTCCAATGTTGCCAATGTATTTGGATTGTCCATTCTTGATGGTT
>MJUT01004055.1:88757-104805 GCA_002080005.1 Gigantidas platifrons | reverse complement strand
GAGGACATCGAAGTGTCTGGATTAAACCACAGACCTGTAGCAAGTCACTGACAAACTTTATCACATAATGTTGTTTCGTGTACACCTCTCCATTAACGGGATTCGAACTCAAAACTTTGGTAGTGATAGTCACTGATTGCACAAGTAGTTGTAAAAGTCGGTCACGACGTTCTCATTCCAAATGTAATAACATCCTATTTATATTGATTGTTGTTTAACGTCAAGCTATTTCAGCGATATTCGTATCGAAACCACATTTTCAAACATTAAACGGTGCAGGTGAAAAATATGGTATGGGATTGACCAACTGCTCAACGACCACATTATTAGGGGGGTGATTTGATTTTTGGTGTTTAACGCCACTTTCAACAATATTTCAGCTATATCATGGCAACCAGTGTTAGTGGTGGAAGCAGCCGGAGAGAAGCACCGACCACGGGCAAGCAACTGGTAAACTTTATCGCTTGCGGCTGCGAGTCGAGTGCACCTTTTTGTAATTTACAAAGCCAGGCACGAACCCACGCCGTATTGATGATATGCTTGTATGAGTTGTTAGGTAATCCAACTACCTAACTCATTGAGCTATCCGAGCCCTCAGTATTAATGGGGAAAATCAGGCTTTATAAAAGAAAAAACTATGACAAACAACAGTTACCACATCCGTCCAGGATAATGTGTATCGAGTGTGATAGGTTGGATTGATATTGTAATCACATAGTACATGGCATGTACAATACTATTCACACAGGTGCATAATAAGCATAGGACATTAATTATTTCTCAAACTCTCTGACAAAACGAGGGTGCCCGCTTGTTTTGAAGGATGAATTAAATAGTAACACACAACTCGTCCTTGTGACAGGCCATAATTGAAGGCAACTTGTGTGAAGGATGTTACACTCTTTACACGTTAAAGACAGTTTAGACCACATTATAAGATAAACACTTTATCAAGCGGTTTTCTTTGATGCCAGTTGCGAAGCAAGTATTTCATTGCACATGACTTAACCACTATGACACCTTATACAACACAATGACACCTTATATAACACAATGACACCTTATACAACACAATGACTTAACCACTATGACACCTTATATAACACAATGACCAAAGAAAAAGGACAAACAACGATCCTCAAAACATACACATAAAACTAAAGCGCGAGCAACACGAATCTCACCAAACACCAGCCATTAAATCAGGGGCTGCGGAAGGGTAAGCAATTCCTGTTCCTTTAGTGGCGTCCGTCGTGTTAATCTTGGTACAAACCATGTGATAGGTCATGAAAGAGGAAAGAACCGGGAAGTGTTGACGACAAATGGAACATATCCGTGGTCATTTGTGACACAGATATACCTTAACAGTCAACTAAGTCAAGTGTTGACGACAAATGGAACATATCAGTGGTCATTTGTGTACACAGATATAACTTAACAGTCAACCAAGTCAAGTGTTGACGACAAATGGAACATATCCGTGGTCATTTGTGTACACAGATATACCTTAACAGTCAACTAAGTCAAGTGTTGACGACAAATGGAACATATCAGTGGTCATTTGTGTACACAGATATAACTTAACAGTCAACCAAGTCAAGTGTTGACGACAAATGGAACATATCCGTGGTCATTTGTGTACACAGATATACCTTAACAGTCAACCAAGTCAAGTGTTGACGACAAATGGAACATATCCGTGGTCATTTGTGACACAGATATACCTTAACAGTCAACTAAGTCAAGTGTTGACTTACACTTAGCCAAGAGGAACATCACAATTAAACATATCATTCTAATAAGACAAAGTCTGGTCGGCTCGGAATCAGGATAATGTGTTCGAATGTGGCTATATGTCTATTCGCAGACTGTTGTTTCAGTCAACTAACACTATCAATGTCCAACTAAACGTGTTGGTTTAATACAAAGCAGACCTCATCATCATATTATTGGAAATTAACTTGTTCTACCCATGATAGAGCTGAAAAATTACTACGTATGCGTTTGAAAACACTCTGCGATAAATTCGCTCCATTAATAGTTTTAGGCTAAATCTAACGATATGATTGGATGGTGTTGGAGAATGATTTTGTGTTCTTGATATACTTTCCCGTATTTTCCAGCTGGAGCGTGATTTCACTTTTTAATTTTGTCTAATTATGACTCCCCGTTTAAACTGTGATACTATATTTCTTTTTCTTTAGAATTGTTTTTGTTTTTCCTTTTTTATCTTTTCCTATGTTTAGGATTAAATCGACTAATATTGCAAATGGAACTAATCAATAATTAAAAAAAAAAAAAAAAAAAANGTTTAACTTCTCTGGTGTTTTGTCGTAATTATCGAACATGTATTATTCTTCTTGGTTTCTGTTTAATATTCCACACGACGGGAGTCACTAGTGGATCAAGGACTGTCAACTCTTCCGGAGCACATGAGTTCACCCCCGATTTTTAGTTGAGTTCGTGCTACTCGATCTTTAGTTTTATGTGCATGTTTTGTGGATCGTTGTTTGTCCTTGTCCTTTTTGTGTTTTTAGTCATTGTGTCGTCTGTCCTTCTTTGATTTACGACTGTTGATTACCCCTTTGGTATCTTCAAACTATTCTAAGACAATAACTGTTTCTGTTGCACATAAAATAGTATTTCTTTGATGTTCAAGATTACCCGCTCAATTAGATTGTTGATAACGGGACAATGAAGAGGAGGTATTATTGAATGGTGTTGTTATCACAGATGACACTGAAATCATAACCAAAAAAATGGAAATCATGACACAATTTTTGTTGGTTACAAGTATTTAATATTTTGAAGAATAGTTCCAACCTTTGACTTTAAGGCTACAAGTTGAGAGTTATTCCAGATACGCATCGTCCGTTCTAGGTTATATATATAGGAGAACACCACCGACCTTCTGACAAAATTTATCACATATTAATGTATATAAATTTAGAGGTGAAAATCCCTGATTTCCGAGGTAGATATACATGCACCTACTATTCGCTTGTGGCCACGATATTTTAACTTTGACGTGTTTAATTACCAAAATACATACAACTACCTGTGTAGCATGACCAATATTCATGACTTGTGAGAATATTAGGGAAACGGATGTTCATGTAAATAGACATCAGTAAAATTAACAAGGATAACAATATTATAACAGGTGTAACTTTTCTTTTTCTTTTTTCTTTAGCGTCACACTAACATCTAACACCATCCCCTTTAGGGCCCTGACAGGTTATCTTTAATTCATCTTTAGTCATCCAATCATACGCAATTATATTTACCAATCCACAAATAGCTCTTTATGAAAACGTAGATATCGAATTTAGTGCACACGACGACGACACGTTCCTGGAATAACCTTCATCAGGAACACTCATAATCATGTAATCGGATTTGAAAAAGAAGGGTCATCGGTGATTGGTCAGATGAAGATGTGACCCCAAACGAATTATTGTAAGAAGAATTTGAAGATAATAGAGGGATAATAGAGGGATAATAGAGAGATAATAGAGGGATAATAGAGGGATAATAGAGAGATAATAGAGAGATAATAGAGGGATAATAGAGAGATAATAGAGGGATAATAGAGAGATAATAGAGGGATAATAGAGAGATAATAAAGAGATAATCAGATAATAGAGAGATAATAGAGAGATAATAAAGGGAGGTAATCAGAATCCGTAAATCGAAGAAGAACAAACAACGCAATGAGCAAAAGAAAAAGTAGAAAAGGACAAACAACGATCTACAAAATATATGATCGAGTAACACAAACACCACTAAAAACCGGGGGTGAACTCAGGTGCTCCGGAAGGGTTAGTAATTCCTGCTCCTTTAGTTACACAATGGCCAAAAGAACAAACATCGATCTACAAAACGTACAACTAAATCTTTAGTTCGAGTAACACGAACCGCACTAAAAGGAAATAAAAACACAACAGATATCTAACTTTAATTATATTGAATGTTTATTGAACTTAAGAAAGTGTGTGGGTTGTATAATGTTGATAACCGATTGTGCTAAGTTAGACTTTAAGTTACCGTTGTTTCCTGTTGTATTCAGGGAGGATGGAATAGTTGTTGCTGAAATATGAATGTACTATAGAATTAAATGATTTGTTGTTGTTTTTTTTCAGTTAGGCGAGGATTATCACGTTTATCTTAGAGATGTTTGATATTTTCTAAAAATAGGGAAGTTTATTTTATGCATTCTACATGTGTTCATGTTGTTGATTGAGTAAAACAAAGTGATGCATGTATGGTAATTAAAAGAGTTTGACGATACCAAAAGTGTAATCAGAAATCGTAAATCGAAGGACAGATAACACAATGGTCAAAACAAGTACAAAAGGACAAACGACGATCTACAAAACATACACATAAAACTAAAGATCGAGTAACACGAACCCCACTAAAAATCGAGAGGGGACTGAGGTGTTCCGAAATATCCTTCCTCTTACTCTTGTATCAATGATTCATTTTTATAAAATAATGAGTCCCAAATATATGCTTAAATTTACTCTAAATCCTGTATATAACGACAAGATTGTATAAACAGTGATGGTCAACATTTCCATCAATATCAACAAAATGGAAACCCACCTCTTACATTAAATCATCGAGTACTCAAAAAACCCACCTCTTACATCAAATCATCGAGTACTCAAAAAACCCACGTCTTACATTAAATCATCGAGTACTCAAAAGACCACGACATTTGTAGATTGTAATCCATGTAATGAGTCAGAACAGACACGAAAGTGTGGCGGGATTAAATCATCGAGTACTCAAAAACCACGACATTTGTAGATTGTAATCTATGTAATGAGTCGGAACAGAAACGAAAGAGTGGCGGGATTAAACCGGTTAGCATATCTGTGTTTAATATAAAGACTTGTCCAGTAAACAGGGGACATTATAGTCTAAATCTAATGTTTGAAAGTGATATTCATTACAACAAGTATATTTAACATTTCTAATACAAACGTTCTAAATATGGTATTGTACCCCGAAACGACAGATGTAGACATGGATAAATATGAATACAATCTGTGGAATATTTAAACTTCCTCATTATAAATTAACCAAGTGAAAAATAATAAACATCAAAGTAAGTAGATACGATTATTATTTTATTTTCTGAAATGCTTTTAAAAAGATATATTTTAATGAGATTTTTGTGTTTTATGTGGCTCGGCTTTTCTATAATTGGTGCAGTTAAAAGGGATTTACATCAACACGAACACTTTTCATAAAGGATTTAGGTAACATAAGTTGTCATCTCCAATTGTAAGAATGGTTAAATGATATTACTTAATTCATCACCAGGTACATGTAGTATAGATTTGTGACAGTCAAAAATGCACATTTTTAATTGTTCATCACTACAGTTGACCAGTTTAGGATTATAGTTACATATGTTGCTGAAGTAATCTCACTTTTCAAATATAATGTCAAACATACTAATGACCATTTTCCTACTTAACGAAGAATCCAATCAGTTGTAAATCTTAAGATTTATTGTTACTAACCTGGATGTATGTATACAACAGTTGACAACGGTTTTCTGATTATTCATTACTGCCGTTCTACAAATTGAAGAGAAGTATGCGGAACGTCATGTGGGTTTGTCCCATTCGTATCTTTCAAATTTATCACCAGCTGTAAATGAGTAAATTACTTACTCTAAAACACTTGAAAATATACAGAAAAATCTGTTCTGCAACCTCGATTTACCCATATTGACTTGGTATAGAACCCGTATGAACCTGCACGCGTGTACATGCTCCTCGAAAATTTCCTTTTTACTACCATAGATAATATTTTGAAATCATCTTTAACTGGATTTATTTCACAAGTCTTCAAAGAGTATCCATAACTTTCACACCTATGGTTAATGTACATGGAGTCTGTAATATTAATAAAACGTAGATAGTCAATTTTAGCGCACACGATGTGTTTCAATAATTACCGACATCAGGTAGGTTCAAAGCCAAAAAATTGAAAAGCCAAGAAAACCAAAGAGTTGAAACAGAATAGTAAAAATCCGCTGTGGTCGCATATGCCTTAGGGAGTAGAAGCTTTATTTCATAATTGCATTACGCTAAAACAGTATATAAATGTACAATGATATCTCACATTATTTGTTGTATTTAACGCAGGTTGATCGAATACCTACGACCATTCACAACAAACTACTGCTCAGTAGACACTGGTACAAGTTGTCTTTTACGTACTATGAACGCCATACTTGATACACATTGCTTTACGTGGAATGTCAAGTACGAGTTGTATACATTGTATTTGAGTTGACCCATGCAGCCCATAGCAGAGGTTATACAAAGAGTTTGAAGATACTAACGGGGTAATCAGAATACGTAATACGTGTTTTCCATTCGCCGTTTAAGCCGGGTTTGCCGACCACCTTTTTTTCAAAGCCGACCACCTCTCCTATTAACAAGGTGGTCGGTAAATTTTCGAATATTCCGGATTTTTTCGGTTCCGCACCGTCAAAACTCAAAACTTAATCGCGCCTCGCTGATTTGTTTTCATTGACAAAAATGGCCGATCGTCAAAGTTCGATGTTTTTATTCATCAAGCGAGGGAATCGTAAGGTTGAAACTGACGAAAATAAAGAAAACTATAGACCAAATAAGTCAACCAAAGTTGATCATCACAAGGAAAGTTCTAAAAAACCGTCCAAACAACGAACACGACTGTTCTATTTGCCAGAAGTACAACACAAAAGCAAGGAACAGATCAGGAATCTGGGTTGACAAGCCATGTATCCGTAGGCGTAGTGAGTCATGCAAAAGCCACATTCTGTCAGAAATGCACAAAAACGAACTTGGCGAATGAAAGACTTGCAGTGATAGCTGAAGAACAAGGACAAGGTAAACATTTTTGATTCTTTCATGATTGTTTTTTTTTTACTAATACCCCATGCTGTATTAGAATACAAATGGAATACAAAATATTTTATTGCTAATCACAGTGCCCAAGATGAGCAGAATAATTACAATAAATTTAGTTACAATGATTGGAATGATTTACATACGATTCATGACATTTATATCAACAGTTACAAAAAAGAAAAAAGAGAAAAAAAAATATTTTGCACATTTATTAGGAGGCACACAGAATAATGTATTAATGTCAATGATCAATCCATAACATATACATGCAGATTATACCTATATAAATGGAGGAGACACACTGGGAATAAAAACACCCGTGTATACATGAATTGAGATTAATATACTAGTGCTGTATTACAAATGTATAACATAACATAAACTATTCAAGGTCTAGGTATTTATAAATAAATCAAGTCAATCATATAGTAAAGCTACAGTTAACCCATTAACATAGTGTTTCTTTCATTTGTTAATATTTTTATCATTTTTACCAATTCTTTAAATACGTTTTGATTTTCATTACTCATTAGCCAGATAAATTTATCAGAATTATTTAATTTCTCTGCGTTAGGATATAATTTGAAAANACAGCCTAAATGATTTTCTCTAAAAGTTTTGAATTTTGTACAACTCATTAAAAAGTGTATCTCATCTTCAACTTCACAATTACATAAAAGTACAAATACGTTTGTGTTCTGGCAGATTCTTATGTCTACCCTTATCAATTTCTAAATTATGAACACCTATTCTGAATTTTGTAAAAAATATTTCTCTCTGAGTAAGGAAGGGATTATGACAGCTGTTTACAAATAATCTTCATTTTATTTCAGGTCTCATACAAACATCACTTGAAAGTCAAGTCAATGCAAATGAAGCAGCAATTAAATAATATATTGTTTTATCAGTTTCACATATATATGATAAATTCTCTGATGTTTTCTTTCATTAATTCTGGTTAAATCTTTATATCTTCAGAATGTGAGAGGGGATTTTGCGCCCTAGGAAGAATAAAGACAACACTCAGAAACAGACTTACCAACCATGTTCTGCAAGGGCTAATGATGGTTGCTATACATGGGCCAGAAGAAGAAGACTTGGATTTCAATGAGACATTAAAAATCTGGGGCAATTTAAGGAAAAGACATATTTTGCTGGACAGAATTAAAAAGTGTGGAGATAGAAATAATGAACATAAATCAGTTGTTTTGAAATCAATGCTGATGCATAAAATAGTACAGGAAAGGAAGCAAAAAAGGGACAAATTGATAAAAAAAAACTGAAAGCAAAAAAGAAGTGACATAAATACACATTTGAGTTTATGTACATGTATATGTTTATTAAAATATAATATTTTCTATAAGTATATTCATTCTTGCCAGAACGTGAAAAACCCGGCTAGACAAGACATTTTGAAAACACCCACCTTACCTCTTTGAAAAATGGAAAACACTGCCGTATATCGAAGAAGAACAGACAACATAATGGAAAAAAGAAAAAAATACAAAAGGACAAACAACGACCTACAAAACATACACATAAAACTAAAGATCGAGTAACACGAACCCCACTAAAAACCAGGGGTGAACTCCCAAACAAGAGAAGCTTTAACATGTCATCTACCCGTTGTCTCTCATTTTTCTTCTTGTGTCAAACAGAGTGCACCCATGTTCCCATCGCTTTTATTGGCATCAGTTATTGTCTATTTTTCGTAAAGTTGTAGTTGAAATACCCAGTTTACCAGACATGATTACATATGAGTGACACGGCGTGTGTATTAATAGAGGCAGGAACTGATTATCCTTCACGATCACCTGGGTTCAACTCGGGATTTTGGTGCAGTCCGTGTTTGTCGTCGTCCTGTGTCTTGTGTGCATATAACGTTGCTAGTTTCTCGAGATTCTCCATTCTTGATTTCCACTTCTGTTTTCTCAAACTTTTATTTAAACAAAAAACAATCAAACCTTATCTGAATTAAATGATGGTTGGTAAAAATGTAGATATCTGATTCATTGCACACAATGGTTTTCTGTAAAAACATTCTACAGCTACGCTCAAAGTAAACACAAATTGGTAGATCAATTTAAAAATATTTGGGGGTAGAGAAAACACATGACAAACAGTAATTCATCTAACTTTATTTCCAGTTGGCTTTGTAAATAAATAAGTAATTGGTCAATTATATATGTTTATGTTTCATATTTTTCGTTTTTTAATCAACAGATGAATGCATGTTTCACGACATAAGAATATATGCATTGCTAAAAAAGAAGAATATATTCATAACCATCATCAGTCAACTGCCATACGGAATATCTCCTTTAGCGCAGTATGTGAAGGTCAAGCTTACTATGCTAGATATATGTAAATTGCAATTTTGTTATCAAAAATTGATCTAGTGATAAATTGGGAGAATGAAATAATTAAGGACGGTGGACATATGTAAACTGGTCGGTTGAGAGAATTGTAATTGTTTATTGTTCTTCTCCTTATAGTAGTAGAGATTGCAAAGTTTCAATAATCGCTATATTTCCATAACCGCCATCCGGTAACTACATAGTGGAATAGTTGGAATACCGTTTTATTGCAACGAGTGGTACCGTGGTTGAATCCTACAGGGAACATATTCATTTGTGGGTACAAATATTGCTTTACTGTACACAACCCATCACGATGAAATTGAAATATCATTGTAGAATGCTTATCACATCCATAATATATCTAGTTCCGAATTGTCTAAGTAGTTGTTACGTAAACGTGCAAAATATGTGTTCGTATCAAAATGTTACCTGTACAAGACAGAACAAACGAACACTGAATAGTTACAACCAATGATAATGTCCTTTCCATCTTGAACATGCGAAACAAATAAATATTTACTGTTATGATTGAGGTATATATGTGTTCATGTACGCATACATGTATTTTAAAGTACATGTATTATAAATCACAATAAAATTGTCGACATGTGTATAATACATTTACACTTGTTGACCTATAATTACATAATGGCATTTAATTGTCAAGTGGATAAGGTTCTAATGATACTGTCATTTTCATTAATTGAACAATTGATTGTTCTGTATCGCCACGGATGTGTATTTCAGCAATAGTCGTGTTGCTCAATCCTTAGTTTTCAATATGATCGTTTTTTTTTTCCTTTGGTCGTTGTATTGTCTGTACTTCGACTTACGGCTTCAATATTTCCTTTTCTAATTTCAAATGTAGGTCAATGGCGACTCACCTTGAGTGGATTATGAACGAATGTTATAGTTGCCACAAGCGTGAGATGAAAGACAAGGTAAACACAAATTGCCTTGCAACGTGCAAACAATGACAACTCCTAACAAACTACTGCTCATTGGGGGCTACCGAAATCAGTCCTTGAAACTGGCGAACAAAACTGGGTGTTACAAAACTAACTCCAATATCACGCAAACTCTGAAGATACCACATGTGTAATCAGAATCTGTAAATCGAAGGGCAATACTACAATGAAGGACCTAAAGGAAAAGGACAAAAACAAACAATGACCGACAACACAAAGCTCCACTGCTCCAGTGAAGAATCATGAAAAGGGTATAATATGCTATCTCTGACACAGATATTCTATAACATTCGGGTTCCTGTTGCTGATCTCTTTAGTTTTTGTTTTGTTTGTCTTCGTTATGCGTCTTATACCAAATGTTAACCGAGTCTCTTGGTTATCCCTTCGATATTTTCTAACGCTTACTTTTCCACTAGGACATCATCTGCCCACTAGCTTTGTTCAAGCAAGAAAATAACAAGATCTGACTTTCACTATTGACTTAGGACCTTTTTATCATTACGTCCTGTTATATTCTACCTTTCGAACTACGCTGGTGAACAATGTGTACATGGATGATCTGCCCTTCTATTTTATTTAAGATCTCTTCTACTTTTAATACTAATTAACCTGTGTTTTGTTTGTTTGTTTGTTTGTTTGTTTGTTTTTATAAAACTAATTATTTCTGTCGCATGGTTAGTAAGGCAACACCACTGCGTGGATTATATAATGGGTGTTTGTGTACTCCTGATATGTAATCTTCATTTTGAAATACAGATCTTTCGTTTTAAAAATGATGTCTTATTTATGTTATTTGTGCTTGTTTGCGTATAATGGTGTCCAACACATATTGTGTTTTGCTTATCTTCGTCTTGTGTACCTTATGTTGCCAGTTTCTCTGGATTGCCCATTTTTTATTGTCCTTTCGGTATTCTCTAACGTTTATTTGTGTAGTACGGAAATCATTTGACCTTGTAAAGTGAAGAACTGCTGCATTATTATGTACAGTTTTATGGTGTATGTGAAAATAGTAAGATACATGTACCACCTTTATGCTAAAAAGGAATGTCATTCTGTCTCGTAACATTAATTCAAGTGCGCAATAATGCATTCAGAACATATACAAACTGAAATAAATAAAATACTACATGGTCGGAAAAGTCCCAAAATCTAATGAAAATATCGCAGAAAACTGGGACAAACCCGATACCCCCAACACATATCTGCATGAACGCTTACTTCCTAGATTGTTACATGAACGCTTACTTCCTGGATTGTCACATGAACGCTTACTTCCTGGATTGTCACATGAACGCTTACTTCCTGGATTGTCACATGAACGCTTACTTCCTGGATTGTCACATGAACGCTTACTTCCTGGATTGTCACGTGAACGCTTCCTTCCTGGATTGTCACATGAACACTTACTTCCTGGATTGTCACATGAACGCTTACTTCCTGGATTGTCACGTGAACGCTTACTTCCTGGATTGTCACGTGAACGCTTACTTCCTGGATTGTCACATGAACGCTTACTTCCTGGATTGTCACATGCAATTCAATAGAACGTGGCGGGGTTGATATAGTGTTATGGGTCCAAACCTCCACTCCTAGTGAAATGATGCGGTCATGAAGGTGGATTTTTTTTTTTACATGTGACGTTATTAAATGAATACCATGTTAAAAGAGTTGTGATACTTATGTGTGTTATTTAGAAAGTTTAGGGTGTTTCCGTCGTGGCTGGGATCGTATAACAGTTTTTAAGCAACGAATGCTAATCAATTACATACATTACATGTTGCATACTCGATACTAAATCATATGATAAAGTTTGTTAGAGACTTATGGCATGTCATATTTGTTGGCTTTCATATATAGAACTGACCCTCTTCCGTCCCCTAAATATCGTTGCAATTAGCGTGTCATTTAAGAGCTCACGAAAAATAAACTTATAGAACGAGCGGAATAGAGACCAAATATGCTGCCTTGGTATTTAAGACAAATGTGAAAATACCAAAGGGGTAACCCGAATCCGTAAATCATAGGACAGACAACATAATGGCCAAAAGATACCAAAGGGGTAACCCGAATCCGTAAATCATAGGACAGACAACATAATGGCCAAAAGAAAAAGGACAAACAACGATCTACAAAACATTACACAAAAACTAAAGATCGAGTAAAATGAACCCAACTAAACCTGGAGGTGAACTCATGTTCCCGTTAAGTGTAAGCGGTTACTGATCCACTAATGACACCCATCATGTTATTCTATGTTTGGTTCAATTATTATCAAGTAGAATACTATTCTTGTTATCGGTATTGTTTTTTTTTATAATCTAGCATAACGTAGTATCACTCCTTTTCAAGTTTTCAAGAATTAGTATCATTTACATAGGTATTCCCTGTGTTTCTTATGTCATATACAGAATCACATACATTGTCCACAGAGTGACTGTACGCTATGTTATTTGGGTCACTAAGATGGCAATTGTCATGTGCATGATAAAAACAAATTTCATTGGACGGCATATATTGGCTGTTTACTTCTGTATATTTCTTATCATCTGAGCTCTCAGAAATAGGCTTCTGTTCGATATCCTCATATTCTGCATCATCAATGGCAAGCTTTCCGTCTGTTGTAGACACACGCGTTGATTGGTTTAAATCAAATGAATCACACAACTCCAAATAGGAAGGAGGCTCGTATACTTTCTTTGGAGGATTGTCTGTTGTACTAAAGCCCTTATAATAGTGATCATCTGTTTTTAATTGGAGTGAACTGTATCCCGTATCTTTACTTGTGGTTGATTCAATGGGTAATGCCACATTCTGGTTTCCTAAATATTCCCTTGAAGTCTTCATCTGTTCATTCGAGCATTTGAACATTAAATTGGGGAATCTGAAAATAAAACCATCTTTAGGTATTATTTCTTATTTTAAATGTTTCCAGACAATTTTCCACCGGATATAGTAGACCTCTAATATAAAATTCCGTACGTTTCCAATTGCTAACTTTTAACTGTGGTTTGAGGTATCGTCGTGGTCATAATTGTATGATAGTTGGATTTACATATACCTGTACAATCAGTGCATATCACCACTAACATTGTGAGTTCGAATCCCACTCATGCGAGGTTCACTCGATACAACATTATGCGATTAAGTTTGTCAGTTACTGACGGCAGGTCGGTGGTTTTCTCCGGATACTCCCATTTCCTCCACCAGTAAAACTGAACGCCACGATATAACTGAAATACTGTTGAAAGTGGCGTTAAACACCATAACACTAACACTAAATGTAAACCATTTCAGTAACTGTAATTGATAATTCATGTACCTTCAAACGTGTTTTCTGTAGAGCCTACCTTTTGTATATTAATCAACAGTTTACCAAATTCTAATTCCTGGTGAACACATTGTGAATAATTATGGAATCTTACTTAGAAGCTGAAATATTGTCAAATACAATCGTCAAAACCAAAACAAAATGTTATTCTACCAAATATAAAACCTTAAACATTTTAACAGGAAGAATAAGAATAAGAATTAGTCTTGGGACTGAAGTGATAAAATTATTCGATTCTGACACATGTAAATACATCATGCTTAACGATTTGAATAACCATTTCAGAAAATGCTATGGAAAAAACGTAGAATATGTATAAGACCCACTTACAAATTGTCAAGACAATATATGTTTTCTTCGTTTATTAATTCCCATACATGTTATATGCATTGATTAAATCGTTTTTTGTTTGCAAATGAACAAAAAGTAATACCTGATGTGTTGTTTATTTAGAGGATAAAAAGGAAACTATTTTAATGTTCGTTCCTTTAACTTTTTCTTGTCTAATTTATTTGCATTAAAATATTGGTCGTCCTTAAACTTCATCCCACATATTTGCTGTATTTTGCCTTATGTTCATATTCTAATATATAAAATAATACGGGGCCGTCCTGTGCGCCGTGATCGTAATGTTCACGTAGCTGGTTTATATCTACCAATATAATCAGTGTCTATCACCACAATAGTTGTAGTTTAGATTTCATCTCATTACGAGGTGCAATAGATACCCTATGTGACAAAATGTGTCCGTTACTTACAGCATGTTTATGATGTTATACAGATACATTTTACTCCTGTTTCTCCATCGATAGAACTCGCCAAGTACCACATTATAGCTGAAATATTATTGATAGTGGCGTCAAAAAGTCACATTTCGTATCCATTTTGCCACTTTCTACCATGTTTCATTGGATTTTGGAAATGTTCCGACCGAGTAGTATTTTTTTTTTTCATTTTATGCTATCCCATGAAAAATATTACAACTTTTTTACAAGTCAAAGAACAAAATCAGACATACCGTCGTCTAATCACAATTATAACCAGAATCAATATGGTTACTATGACAACACCAGCTACTACTCCTCCTATAATACCTAGAATGAAAAATAAAATAAAAACCCAAGGTTGACCAGAACCTGTTTATCTAATCTGTATTAACATGGTCATCATGTACAGACATATGTTGTAAGGCCTTCTTGTTGAGAAAAGTTTGAATATACCAAAGGGTGTTCATAAGCCGCAAATCGTAAAAGGCCAAACAAAAACGAGCAAAGGGATAAACAACAATTAAAACTAAAACCACACACAGACAACCATAACGGTAAGAGTGAGCAGTTTATCTCTCTACACGTAGTACATGTTTTGATCCGAGAAATATGTAATATTTAACCTTGTAAACAAATGTTCAATATCTGCTCATTCCGTTTTGAACTACATTTACATATCCTATTTATCAATTTGGGAACATGGCATACATATGTATTAGTAACGACAATTAGCCCGTATTCGTGTGATGTTTGAGTACTAAATGTAATAAAATGATCAAACATTATTTTAATCGCTGACATATTAAAAGGTGTTTTTTCTGTTACCCCTTAAACATGTATTTCCTTATTAGTTTTAGTAAAATTATCATTTCCTGTTTCCAGAAAATATAAAAATGAAAAAGCGGGGGATATTTGTATAATTTCCTTATTTTATTATCAAATATCACCATCTATATATTAATACGATTTGTCTGCAGGATAAAAACATTATGAATGCAGTGTTTAAAAATATTAAGTGTATGTATATTCGGTGCAAAACTGGTGAAATGCTCGATAAGAGTCGCCTTTCTCCCTACCCAGCTTCGCTGAAGCACCGGCGATTCGGCTTGGCATAATGTCGAACTATTTAGCCCACTCGGCCAATTCCTCTATTATATATACTTTCTACATAGATTTAAGTTAAAGTAAGAACATAATCACCTCTCCTCGACCTATCAGTAGCTTGGATTTTTTAATCTTATTTTTATAAAACATGGTTTTCTATGTTTTATAAAATGTCACGATTGACTGGATTTGCATTGTTCTCTTATTAGGTATAGAATGACTCAATAAAGTTCACACCAAGTCTGATTAGAGAACAATGAAAATCTGCCTGGATTACAATAAATTATCAAACACCATTTTCTGTAAAAAAAACAAAAAACAAAAAACAAAAGAAAAAAAAATCCCCTCCCCCCCCAAAAAAAAATAGAGCAAAGCAAAAGCTAAAAATATAACTGAAATTTCACATTTTCAATATATCGATATCGTTTATGGCAAAAATGCATCTTTTGTTGGTACATAAATAAAATAAATATATGACAGTAATGGAACAAAATGTAAACGGTTGATTTCAAACATTAATATAATAGCTATTTATATTTAATATACAATTTTTGAAATAACTGACATGCGCATTTGTATTCACTTTCAATTTACAGTTGTA
>MJUT01004055.1:75455-85687 GCA_002080005.1 Gigantidas platifrons | reverse complement strand
TCCTAACATAAGATACAAGTCAACCACACCGAGTAGTGGACTACACAAATACCTAGTAAACATCCTAACATAAGATACAAGTCAACCACACCGAGTAGTGGACTAGACAAATACCTGGTAAACATCATAGCTTAAGATACAAGTCAACCACACCGAGTAGTGGACTAAACAAATACCTGGTAAACATACTAACATAATGAACAAGTCAACCACACCGAGTAGTGGACTAGACAAATACCTGGTAAACATCCTAACATAAGATACAAGTCAACCACACCGAGTAGTGGACTACACAAATACATAGTAAACATCCTAACATAAGATACAAGTCAACCACACCGAGTAGTGGACTAGACAAATACCTGGTAAACACCCTAACATAAGATACAAGTCAACCACACCGAGTAGTGGACAAGACAAACACGTAGTAAACTTCCTATGATAAGATACAAGTCAACCACACCGAGTAGTAGACTAGAAAAATACCTAGTAAACATCCTAACATAAGATACAAGTCAACCACACCGAGTAGTGGACTAGACAAATACCTGGAAAACATCCTAGCATAAGATACAAGTCACCCACACTTAGTAGTGGACTAGACAAATACCTAAGGCCTGTTTTTCAATTCTTAATCATTAATCTGGTTTTAAGCTGTTTTATGGTTGAGCGTTTTTTTTTCTATGTGGTTTTATCCATGCGGTTAAATGGTTAAAGAACATCTAAACCGAGATCGAAGCACGGTTGAATATGTTTGAACCTGTTTAATTACCGATATGTTTAGGAGTTTAATTTTTTTATTTGTAAATGAAAAATCAATTTTACTTTGTTAAAAAATTATCAATGAACTAGAAAATTTCTCTTAAATATTGTTCTTCAACCATTGCGTTTTTTATCTATCTTAAACATGTTTCAGGTTGTTTTCAACCATAAAAAAGTTTGAGAATATAAAAACAGGCCTCTAGTAAAAATCATAACATGGATATATGTTAAACACACCGAGAAAAGGACTAAACAAATACCTTGTAAACATCCTAACATAAGGAACAAGTCAACCACTCCGAGTAGTGGACTAGACAAATACCTAGGAAACATCCTTACATAGGATACAATACTACCACACTTAGTAGTGGACTAGACAAATACCTGGTGAACATCCTAACATAAGGTACAAGTCAACCACACCGAGTAGTGAACTAGACAAATATCTGGTAAACATCCTAACATAAGATACAAATCAACCACACTTAGTAGTGGACTAGATATATACCTAGTAAACATCCTAACATAAGGTACAAGTCAACCACACCCAGTAAAGGAAAAAACAAATAAATGATAAATATCCTAACATAAGATACAAGTCAAACATACCGAGTAGTAGACTAGACAAATACTTGGTAAACTTCTTAACATCAGGTACAAGTCAACAACACATAGTAGTGGACTAGACAAATATCTGGTAAAGATCCTTAAATAAGGTACAAGTCAACCATACCGAGTAGTGGACTAAACAAATACCTAGTAAACATCCTAACATAAGATACGATACTACCACACTTTGTAGTGGACTACACAAATACCTGGTTAACTTCATAACATAAGGGTCAAGTCAACCACACCGAGTAGTGGAATAGACAAATACTTGGTAAACATCTTAACATAAGATACAAATCAACCACACCGAGTAGATGACTAGACACATACCTGGTAAAGTTCTTAGCATAAGATACGAGTCAACCACCCTGAGTAGTAGACTAGACAAATACCTGGTAAACATCCTAACACAAGATACAAGGCAACCACACCGAGTAGTGGACTAGACAAATACCTAGTAAACATCCTAGCTTAAGATACAAGTCAACCACACCGGGGAGTGGACTAAACAAATACCTGATAAACATCCTAACATAAGATATAAGTCAACCACACCTAGTAGTGGACTGAAAAAATACCTGGAAACATCCTAACATAAGATACAAGTCAACCACACCGAGTAGTCGACTAGACAAATACCTAGTAAACATCATAACATAAGATACAAGTCAACCACACCGAGTTGTGGACCAGCCAAATACCTAGTAAACTTCTTAACATCAGATAAATCTCAACCATACTTAGTAGAGGACTACACACATACATGGTAAACATCCTGAAATAAGGTGCAAGTCAAGCACACCGAGTAGTGGACTACAAAAATACCTGGTAAGCATCCTAACATAATATAGAAGTCAACCACACCGAGTAGTGGACTAGACAAATACTTGGTAAACATCCTAGCATAAGCTACAAGTCAACCATACCGAGTAGTTGACCAAACAAATACCTGATAAAATTATTAACATAATATACAAGTCAACCACACCGAGTAGTGGACTAAACAAATACCTGGTAAACATCCTAACATAAGATATAAGTCAACCACACCGAGAAGAGTACTGGAAAAGTACATAGTAAACATCCTACCTTAAGATACAAGTCAACCACATCGAGTAGTGGACTACAAAAATACCTGGTAAGCATCCTAACATAATATAGAAGTCAACCACACCGAGTAGTGGACTAGACAAATACCTGGTAAACATCCTAACATAAGATACAAGTCAACCACACCGCGTAGTGGACAAGAAAAATACCTGGTAAACATCCTAACAGAAGATACAAGTCAACCACACTGAGTAGTGGACTAGACAAATACCAAGTAAACATCCTAACATAAGATACAAGTCAACCACACCGAGTTGTGGACCATTCAAATACCTAGTAAACTTTTTAACATCAGATAAAACTCAACTATACTTAGTAGAGTACTACACACATACATGGTAAACATCCTTACATAAAGTACAAGTCAACCACACCGAGTAGTGGACTAGACACATACTTGGAAAACATCCTAGCATAAGGTACAAGTCAACCACAACGAGTAGTGGACTAGACAAATACTTGGTAAACATCCTAGCATAAGGTACAAGTCAACCACAACGAGTAGTGGACTAGACAAATATCTGATAATCCTCCTAACATTGGGTACTAGTCAACCACATCGAGTAGTGGACTACACAAATACATGGTAAACATCCTAACATAAGATACAAATCAACCACACTTAGAAGTGGACAAGACAAATACCTAGTAAACATCCTAACATCAGATAGAAGTCAACCTCACCGAGTAGTGGACTAAGCAAATATCTGGTAAACATCCTAACATAAGAAACAAGTCAACCACATCGAGTAGTGGGCTACATAAATACCTGGTACACATCCTAACATAAGATACAAGTCAATCACACTGAGTAGTTGAATGGACACATACCTAGTAAACATCCTAACATAAGATACATGTCAACCATACCGAGTAGTGGACTAGACAAATACCTAGTAAACATACCAACATGAGATACAAGTCAACCAAACCGAGTAGTAGTCTAGACAAATACCTGGAAAACTTCCTAACATAAGATACAATTCAACCACACCGAGTAGTGGACTAGGAGACTACCTAGTACGAATCCTAACATAAGATACAAGTCAATCACACCGAGTTGTGGACTAACCAAATACCTAGTAAACGTTTTAACATTAGATACAACTCATCCACACTTAGTAGAAGACTACACATATACATGGTAAACATCTTAATATAAGGTACATGTCAACCACACCGAGTAGTGGACTACACAAATACTTGGTAAACATCCTAGCAAAAGGTACAAGTCAACCACACCGAGTAGTGGACTTCACAAATACCTAGTAACTTCCTAACATAAGGTACAAGTCAACCACACCGTGTAGTGGACTAGCCAAATACCTGGAAAACATCCTAACATAAGATACAAGTCAACCACACTCAGTAGTGGACTAGACAAATACCTAGTAAACTTCCTAGCATAAGATACAAATCAACCACACCGAGAATTGGACTAAACAAATACCTGGTAAACAGCCTAACATAAGGTACAAGTCAACCACACCGACTAGTGGACTAGACAAATATCTGGTAAACATCTTAACATAAAGTACAAGTCAACCACACTTAGTAGTGGACTAGACAAATACCTAGTTGACATCCTAACATATGGTACAAGTCAACCACACCCAGTAATGGAATAAACAAATAAACGGTAAATATCCTAACATAAGATACAAATCAAACATACCGAGTAGTGGACTAGACAAATACCTGGTAGACATCCTTACATAAGATACAAGTCAACCACACTTAGTAGCGGAATAAACAAATACCTAGGAAAAATCCTAACATAAGGAACAAGTCAACCACACCGAGAAGTGGACTTCAGAAATACCTAGTAAATATCCTAACATAAAGTACAAGTCAACCACACCGACTAGTGGACTAGAAAATACCTGGTAAATTTCCTAGCATAAGATAAAAATCAACCACACCGAGTAGTGGACTAGACAAATACCTAGTAAACATCCTAACATAAGATACAAGTCAACCAGACCGAGTAGTGAACTAGACAAATAACTATTAAACATTCTAAGATACGGTAGAAGTAAACCACACCCAGTAGTAGAATAAAAAAATACTTGGTTAACTTCCTAGCATAAGGCATAAGTCAACCAGACCGAGTAGTGGACTAGACAAATATATGATAAACATCCTAACATAAGGTACAAGTCAACCGCACTTAGAAGTGCACTAGACAAATACCTAATAAACATCCTAACATAAGGTACAAGTCAGCAACACCCAGTAGTGGAATAAAGAAATACATGATAAGCATCCTATCATAAGATACAAGTCAACAATACGGAGTAGACTACTAGACAAATACCTGGAGAACATAAGTTACAAGTGTACCACACCGAGTAGTTTACTAGACAAATACCTGATAAAGTTCTTAACATAAGATAGAAGTCAACCACACCGAGTAGAGTACTAGAAAAATACCTAATAAACATCCTACCTTAAGATACAAGTCAACCACATCGAGTAGTGGACTAGACAAATACTTGGTAAACATCCTAACGTAAGATACAATACAACCACACCGAGTAGTGGACTAACCAAATACCTAGTAAACATCCTAACTTAAGATACAAGTCAACTACACCGAGTAGTGGACTAGACAAATACCTGGTAAACATCCTAACATAAGATACAAGTCAACCACATCGAGTAGTGGACTAGAAAAATACCTGGTAAGCATCCTAACATAAGATACAAGTCAACCACACCGAGTAGTGGACTAGACAAATACCTAGTAAGCATCCTAACATAAGATAAAAGTCAACCACACCGAGTTGTGGACCAGCCAAATACCTAGTAAACGTTTTAACATCAGATAAAACGCAACCATACTTAGTAGAGGACTACACACATACACGGTAAACATCCTAACATAAGGTACAAATCAACCACACCGAGTAGTGGACTAGACAAATACTTGGTAAACATCCTAGTATTCATTTGTTTTTAATTATTATTTTGTTTATCTCGAATCATTGAAATTATTGTAAATATATGTGATTATACTGCCTGAAAGGGCGCCTTTGATTGACAATAAAAACATTTGTATTTGTATTTTCATATTTCGCGCCATATCGCTCACCTCGGTTGGGAAACCCCCGTGTTTTTTTTACACTTTATTCCTTGTCTACATATGGCAATGTCGTATCAAACTCTTTCTAAAATACTTAACTAATTGCCCATGTTCGAATTTCAGTCGGTACGTCGATCTTTTCCAAGAAATCTCACCGAGAATAGCGAAGCAGCTTCGTTTCTAGGTCAGACTTAATCATCTTAGACGGAAGTAGTGCAAGAACGATCACCCTGGGTTTTTTACGAATGGAATATATATACCTGCAATGAAAAACCCAAATACGCTCCGAATATTTTCCCCGTAATTTTTTGGCGTAAAATATAAACACTTAAAACCGTTGAAAAATGTCACAACGACCATCTGAATATGAAAACATTGAAATAATTTCATGGTAAATAACTGTTAACACATACAAAGAATTTCTCTGGGAGAAATTCAAACTGAGAAATAGGAAACTGGGAGTTTCATTGTGCTCGTAATTTTTTTTCAGAACCTTCCTCAGTCAAAATATTTTTATCTCATGAGAAGGAAAGCAAAACTTTTTTTCCTATTATGTAGAACAGAAGTTCATTTTTCGATAAAAAAAATAAAAATTCTAGCCAGTGACAGCATAAATTTTATTTCAGCTACAATGCAAAATCTAAATTTTTTCCGGTCAGCTAGGGCATTAAAATATTTTTTTCAAAAAAATCCCAGGTCCCCTGACAGAAAACAGTGTTGAAATCCAGATAAAAAAAATCCTATTTTACCGTATAAGTGGTTAGCTTTGTGGGTATCTCATTTTTGCTTTCTTCGCAAGGATGTTAAATGTGCGAAACATTAAGTCCCCAAAATATTATTTCACATTCAAATAGTATCACATAAATAGCCATTGCGCGAAATTTTGTGGCGTAAATAAATGCATCCCATTTCAAGATATTTTCGCCAAATTTTGCTCCCGTGAAATTAACCACTTATACTGTATTCGTTTTCCATTTGACAAGAAAATAAAATATTTCGTAGGAATAAGCCCCCACCAAAAGATTTGAACGGTTGGTCCCTTATGATGTAAAAAAAAGGGGGGGTAACTCTAACTACTCTGCTGTGCCAAATTTTTACAGTGCTGGCACACAGAAGTACAAATATGAAACTATGCGACAGTCGGAAACATTTTATACCAAATCTGAGTAATACAGTTATTACTGCTTATAGTGGAGAAACAGAAAATACCAATTTTGAATTTTTTGGTTTGACCTATAAAAGGAGAACTCAGTGTTGGTCCTTGAGACTGGACATTAGCAGTCGGAGGCAATATTTATGTACATGTACATATACATATGCAATAATGATATTTTATTTGAGGGCCTCCAAAATAAAATAATAAATCAGTCAAACAAAAATGACGAAGCATTTTTTTCCATTTAATACAATTTGTATCAATTTTTCTTAGGTTAACTGCCAATATTAAAGAGGACAGAACATTTCGGGACATCAGGTCCAAAATGGGAAAAGTATATCACCTGTTGGTCTTGGAAGGTTGATGGTTAAATTATACCCAGAAGTTAAGTCCAAACAAGAACGTTTAAAATCAGAATGGAATAAAAGGGAGAGTGTATTTCATGGTGTGAAATGGAAAGTAGAAGACAATGCATGTCCCTTCGAATTTCTGGATATATTGAAATACACTGAAACATGTTTTCTTATTCACAAGACACATGAAGAAATTACAGTAGGCATGTTTACAGGAGATATTCTAAATGGGAATAGATTAATTGCAGAAATCAAGTTTAGAATTGACTTGAAATGGTCTGTTAGTGTTTGTGGCAAAGCAATTGACTCAGAAAAAATAGGCCTGATCAATAAATTTTTAATTACGAAAGGTAGTTTTACAAGGTTATATCAGGGGATGTCATAGGTTTCTAAAAAATACCAGAAAAAATATTCGGAGCGCATCTGGGTTTTTCATTGCAGGTATATATATTCCATTCGTAAAAAACCCAGGGTTATCGTTCTTGCACTACTTCCGTCTAAGATGAATAAATCTGCACACGAAGGCCAGCATCTTCGCTAGCCAAGGGTTACGATCAGCTCCTCTCCTCTTCACCCTTGGCAGATTAAGTCAGAATTTTATAATTCCCGCGTATCGCCCTCTAGCGGATTGATGAAGTTCAGCCCATTTACATTACATCATTATCAACCAATGAGAACGGTTGTACTATTACCTGTTCGAAGTGAGAAAATATTAATTGAGCAAATACCTTCAAAGTTTCTGTAAATATCGTTCTTCTGTGTTTGGGGGGCAAAGATTCATGACAAAGTCTACAGTTTTCTCCACATGTCGCAATTGTTTACATTTTTCATTCTCTACATGTGATCGCTGTGTGATCTTTTGCTAAGCGCATTTTGATTGGACGCAGCCACCCACAGCTGCATCGAATAGTAAACAATACCGTGGTGACCAGAAATTCTGCCTTAATCTGCCAAGGGGGGAGATGAGAGGAGCGGATCGTAACCCTTGGCTAGCGAAGATGGAAGGCCAGTAAACAGGTGAAAAGGGGCAGAAACAACCCCCGGAAAAAATACACAAATTATCAACTATATACCGATGGTATACACCCAAAACATCTATTAGCTAAAGCCTGGCTCGCCGAATTTTCTCAACGAATACGCAAAGATTGCTGGCACTAGTACCATCCTGAACATTTATTTGGTGTGGATCAGAAGGCATGGGATGACCAAGCCACGCTGCTGAAACACCAAATAGTGAAATACATAAACCTGGTACATTGCAAAAAGGAAAACAAAAACAAAACAATAGCTAATATGAAAATTGTAGCAACTGCAAAAGGTAGAAACCTACGCGGGAGTATGAACAGTAACACAGAATCTAGTGTATATAATTACACACTGAACAGATCCAAGGCTTTACATAAGAAACGTGAGGCAACAAAAAGGAATATCAATGTCGAATATAAATTTACAGATGGGGGAGTGGTACTGACATCTGATACCGTGACCTTTGAACTTTTCAGAATAACAACACTTAGTTATTTTGGATCCTTGTCTGAAACCAAAGGACAAGTCCATATACGAGAGGTAACTGACAAGTCCCACTCGACTGTCGTACAACACACAATTAAAGTTATCATAGACAATGACAGATACACTATCAACATCTATAACACAACCTGTCGGCTACTAGTTAATGGGAATGGAGCAAGCTACTTTGTAGCCAACGACATTCCTAATATGCATAAACACGTCATCGAAGGTCTACATGATCAAGGTATTAAAGACTTCAACATACAGGAACTGAATAAACAACTTGGAAATGAACTCCAAAAATTGCTAAATAACACCCAAACTAGGGACAGCAACTCGCAAGTACAAGCAACACTTGAAGACTCTTTAAGCGTTCTATGCACAAAATGTCACAATAAATGCAGGACAAGAAGCATCTTCTGTAATGCTGGAAACCACTGGATACATTATAAATTTCAAAAACTGACAGAACCTGAAATACAAAAAGCTGAAAACTCCAATGATGATGACCTCTATGAATGTAAAATCTGTCTGGATACTAAAGCCAAAAGTAATACGAGGGTCATTGCAGGTAACATGTCACCCTGTACTTAAGCACAGCAATTGTTAAATGAAGAAACTGAAGTAATAAAGTCACATGATGTGGCACCCAATGACACTAGAAATACAGACGAATATATCAAAATTTGTACAATATGCGACAATGGAATAACAAACCTTAATTGGAATATTTATGGATTTTGTAACATACGATGCCACAACAAATGTATGACCGAGAAGAATGACATATACACCTGTATAGCTTGTATAATAATACAGGATGAACTAGAGCAAGAGATGTCTGATAACAGCAAAACTTCAAACATACCGGGAAGTGCAGAAGTCACTCAAACTAAACCAACTCCTAAACATAGATTAAAATTGTCAAGAGTCAAACCATCTGCAAGACCCAGAACAATGAGTCCAGCATCTGTACAAGACACTGTTGAAGATGCCACCAGAATAAAATTAAGCGAGTTAAGAACAAGAGAGGCAAAACCAAAAAAAAGCTGAAGAACAACTGAAACTGAAAAGCAAATCATTACAGGAACTTGCAATGAGAAATATTACTAGAAACCAAATGTCAGCAACTTGAGGCTAGAAACTTTGAGCTGGAACAAACGGTCAAACTATTAAAAAGAAGGATATAATCCAATGAACAAATAGACATCCAACCAACGAGTAACACTCATGTCTCACAAAACAATGACAACGATCTATTTCTCAAAATGAAGCATGATCTTGACCAAAGGTTGGCAAAACTCCACTCGAAACTGTCAAATATTGTACTGGACGAAATGGACAAACAACTAGACAAGATCACACTATTTGAGGAAAAACCAACGTCGGCAGTGAATGTAATCACTGAAACAACATCAGACTCAACCATCAATCAAATAGGTAAATTGGCATCAACTCCGCTCTCTACAGCGCAAATCTTAACTGGACAACCACTAAGATACAAACAATCGGCTCTACAAAACCAAAACCAGCATATTATACCTAATACAACATCCAATATGCAGAGACACAGTTCCGCACATCAACACCAATCTTTTAGGCAGACTCCACCGCCCAACTATGAACCAAAGAAGACCCATCA
>MJUT01004055.1:23192-36580 GCA_002080005.1 Gigantidas platifrons | reverse complement strand
TCATTTCGAGGATCATGTAATGGTAGGGTTACCTCTCTCATTTCGAGGATCCTGTAATGGTAGGGTCACCTCTCTCATTTCGAGGATCCTGTAATGGTAGGGTTACCTCTCTGATTTCGAGGATCCTGTAATGGTAGGTTTACCTCTCTCATTTCGAGGATCCTGTAATGGTAGGTTTACCTCTCTCATTTCGAGGATCCTGTAATGGTAGGGTTACCTCTCTCATTTCGAGGATCCTGTAATGGTAAGGTTACCTCTCTCATTTCGAGGATCCTGTAATGGTAGGGTTACCTCTCTCATTTCGAGGATCCTGTAATTGGTGCATGTCAGGAAACGAGGACCAACATAAATATTGATTATACTATTCAACATTAATTGTATGTAGAAGTTATCTTAGCCGTAATTAATCAAAATTATCTCATATTTGTTAAACATATTTATCCCAATGTTGTTGATAAGGTTAACATAGCAAGCGACTCAAATCCCTTTGTAAATGTCAATTAAACACACGTTCTTGTGACTAAAGAGACGATTTTTCTGTCAGTGTTGTCAATGTTCATGTTTGTATGGCGTTCATAATTTTCTTAAGAGTAATGGTAATTAACCAACAATGTAGCGTTCTCTCAGCTAGTAGTCACTTAAAAAGAAAAGAATCACATGACCCTGCTTTTTACTGTCCATGTGTATGTTAATTGGTAATTGGATTTTTTTTACTGGAAGTTCATCTGTGTAGGCTACCCTTTTTTAACATCTACTTTACCGTTGGGGGCCATTACTCAGAACGGGAATAGTTCTGATCTATTGATCATGTTAAATAACATCACACTTTTTATCAAAATTTTTGTGAATGTGTAATCATAATTTATCTTTGCGTGTTATTTTATTATCATTACTACTATTTTAATTTTTGATTTGAGGTATTTACACACGTTGTGAATTTTTACTTTTCTATGTTTACCCTTGTACTTTGTATATATTTTTTATATTTTTATATAATATTTTTGTAAAGCACTTAGAGTAATTTTTTTTCTTTATTATATAATGCCCTATATAAGTACTGTAAATAATAATAATAATAATAAAAATAATAATAATAATATTAATAATAATAATAATAATATTAATAACACTAATGCTCAAGATATGATCTGGATTTCCAATGCCATATGTCGTGATCTAATATGACTACAATGATTTGAGTGTGTATTAGATGTTGGCATTGTTGACCATCAATGTCTAAGCTCTAAATAACAATTCACGTATGATATCCTCTCAGAATGACAGTCACTTGTCATCAGTCATCTGTACATTATGTATAGCAGGGTGTGTTGTGTATATGTTTAGAGGCACGATTCCTTAGAATGAATTTGAATACTGCAGAAAAAAAGTAATCGATAAAATACCAATTGCTATATAGACATTTTGAATCTTGATAGCAAAGTGGAGCAAGATAAAATATGACACTGTATATAATGATACATTTAGTATATAATATATATACAAGACAACAGGTGCCACTAGTACACCAGGATTTACCTTTCCGAAGCACCTCAATTCACCTCCAGTGTTTAGTGTTGTTCTATCTTTAGTATCCTGTTGTTTTGTAGATCGTTGATCCTTTTATCATGTGGCCTTTGGTATCTTCAAACTCTTTATATATAACATACACTTTAACAAAAGCTACATGCAAAATGATGCCACTAATTCTATATAGGTACTCGACACTCATAAATGTACATCGTTAACATCATTTAATATATATTTTAAATTGATTAACAATTCTCTTTATAAAACATTAAAGGAAAACTCCATGGTCTTAACAAGTTAGCGTGAATATTTAAATGACAGTAACTAAAAGACATTAATGAATGTTAAAAATAATATACCGTAAGGTAGAATTTGGTGATTGAAGTTGCCTGTTGCACCAAACAATGGGGATCGCCATTTTTCAGCACTCTGCAATGTGCGGCGACAAGGGACATAATCCATTCTCGGATTATACCTGCAATTAAAGCTCTTCCGAAAGAGCCGTGACGTAAATGCGGTATCATATATTATATCAGCATTGATCAGTTGCAATTTTATCATTAACAATTATGTAATTCGTAAAATAACGTCGTATATATTTATCTTTTGATATTTACAAAATCATTATGACTTCATGTTAATAATTGTATTGCACTAACGAAAAGGGAAAGTATGAGAACTGATTTTTTTTGTGTAAGTACCGATCAGAACAGGACTACCTGTCAACACATGATCATCGATCAGTGACCTCGACAAACATGGGAAAGTACGACAACATTGGGGAAAAAAAGAAAAAAAAACATGTGCAAGCATAAAACGAGTTAAAGCTGACAGTTATTTAACCTACAGCCAATCACGTAAAACATGAAATTATACGTAGATCCCCCCTCCGTACAAATTAACTCCTTAGTTTTTTGAAAATGTAAAATGGGATGGGAATATTAAAAACAAAATTAGAACGATATACAATTATAAACATTGTATAGCAGTTGATCTGATATTAAAACATAACCAAACGGGCACGATGTTGGGAAGAGTCAGATACATGTTATTGATTCAACTAATGACATGATCCGGACCTGTGACGTCACATGAATAGGCTTCATGGCCGCTTACACTACGACAGGAAATTCCAAATATTCATATTTCTAATTGGGTATATTAATGTTAATAAAGGTGTTTTTTTTAATAATAAGTTATTTATGAATAAAAAGTTGTAATGAATTGAATTAAAACAACTTTTCAACTGACTGGAGTATTCCTTTAAACAAACATTAACGCTAGTACGGTGTTATTAATTTATCATGCAAATAAACAATATTCATCCATTTTGGCTTTTTAAATTGGATTGTTGACAACAAACTGACATTATTGTATCATTGTTCACTTACTGATTGATATGCTACTAAAATACAGTGCAAATTGTCTTAATATGAAAAGAAAAACTAATCATCAGGCTTAGTTAACACAATTCTTATATAATGTACTTTATTAAAGCTAATGTCAGGCTTAGTTAACACAATCCTTAGATAACGTACTTTATTAAAGCTAATGTCAGGCTTAGGTAGTACAATCCTTAGATAACGTCCTTTATTAAAGCTAATGTCAGGCTTAGGTAACACAATCCTTAGATAACGTACTTTATTAAAGCTAATGTCAGGCTTAGTTAACACAATTCTTAGATAACGTACTTTATTAAAGCTAATGTCAGGCTTAGGTAGTACAATCATTAGATAACGTACTTTATTAAAGCTAATGTCAGGTTTATTTAACACAATCTTTAGATAATGTACTTTATTAAAGCTAATGTCAGGCTTATTTAACACAATCTTTAGATAACGTTCTTTATTAAAGGTAATGTCAGGCTTATTTAACACAATCTTTAGATAATGTACTTTATTAAAGCTAATGTCAGGCTTATTTAACACAATCCTTAGATAACGTTCTTTATTAAAGGTAATGACAGGCTTATTTAACACAATCTTTAGATAACGTACTTTATTGAAGCTAATGTCAGGCTTAGTAGGTAACACAATCATTAGATAATGTACTTTATTAAAGCTAATGTCAGGCTTAGTAGGTAACACAATCATTAGATAACGTTCTTTATTAAAGCTAATGTCAGGCTTACTAGGTAACACAATCATTAGATAACGTTCTTTATTAAAGCTAATGTCAGGCTTAGGTAACACAATCCTTAGATAACGGATTTTATTAAAGCTAATGTCAGGCTTAGGTAACACAATCCTTAGATAACGTTCCTTATTAAAGCTAATGTCAGCCTTAGTTAACACAATCCTTAGATAACGTACTTTATTAAAGCTAATGTCAGGCTTAGGTAACAGAATCCTCATATAATGTACTTTATTAAAGCTAATGTCAGCCTTAGTTAACACAATCCTTAGATAACGTACTGTATTAAAGCTAATGTCAGGCTTAGGTAACACAACCCTAAAATAACTTACTTTATTAAAGCTAATGTCAGGCTTAGGTAGTACAATCCTTAGATAATGTACTTTATTAAAGCTAATATCAGGCTTAGGTTACACAATCCTTAAATAACGTACTTTATTAAAGCTAATGTCAGGCTTAGTTAACACAATCCTTAGATAACGTCCTTTATTAAAGCTAATGTCAGGCTTATTTAACACAATCTTTAGATAATGTACTTTATTAAAGCTAATGTCAAGATTAGTTAACACAATCCTTAAATAACTTTCTTTATTAAACCTAATGTCAGACTTAGGTAAAACAATCCTTAGATAATGTACTTTATCAAAGCTAATGTCAGACTTAGTTAACACAATCCTTAGATAACGTCCTTTATTAAAGCTAATGTCAGGCTTTGTTAGCACAATCCTTAGATAACGTACTTTATTAAAGCTAATGTCAGACTTAGTTAACACAATCCTCAGATAATGTACTTTATCAAAGCTAATATCAGAGCTTAGGTAACACAATCCTTAAATAACGTACTGTATTAAAGCTAATGTCAGGCTTAGTTAACACAATCGATAACCGTAGCCGGAGTATGTTGTTCTGTTTAACATGCTAACTTATTTTAACTATATCATTAGATCTAGTTACAACACAATAATACCTGTAATTCTTCTAGCCCATTCCACAAGTGTTTCCCAGTTTTGTTAACTTGTTCCATAAGATTTTGCTGTTTGATAACCTTGATTACAGCTTCCAGTAAAACAACTTTTGACGGATCACCAACCCATGTGTTAAAAATCCTAAAAGGCTGAAATATCAACATCATAACCTGTAATTATCACGTCTACATTTTATAACCTGCCATATCTAAAGAAGGTATACACAGAACAGAAATTATACTGAAAATTGTAGGTATCACGTTTCCGTTATACTTACTATCTGCCATATTCACAGGAGGAACACGCGAAACAGAAGCAATATTGTTAATAACATATACGGATATATTAATGTATATTTGAATAAAAACATACATCACGTTTGGTTTTTCTAGAATAAGCTTCATCATATGTCCTTGACATGTTGAAATTACACCTACTTTACGATTAAATAAAATTTAAATCAGAGTTGAATTACTAGGACTTGCATTTTAAACAATTTATGGTTTAATCTGAAACCGGTCATGAAAGATGACCCCCATGGATACCAAGATGTTTAAAGATGATCCCCATTAATGCCAAGATATTTAAAGATGACCCCCACGGATACCAAGATGTTTAAAGATGACCCCCATGGATACCAAGATGTTTAAAGATGACCCCCACGATTACGAAGATGTTTAAAGATGACCACCTCGGATACCAAGATGTTTAAAGATGACCCCATGGATACCAGGATGTTTAAAGATGACCCCCATGGATACCAAGATGTTTAAAGATGACCCCCACGGATACCAAGATGTTTAAAGATGAACCCCATGGATACCAAGATGCTTAAAGATGACCACCACGGATACCAAGATGCTTAAAGATGACCCCCATGGATACCAAGATGTTTAATGATGACCCCACGCATACCAAGATGTTTAAAGATGACCCCCACGGATACCAAGATGTTTAAAGATGACCCCCATGGACACCGAGATGTTTAAAGATGACCCCCACGGATACCAAGATGCTTAAAGATGACCCCCATGAATACCAAGATGTTTAAAGATGACCCCCACGGATATCAAGATGTTTAAGGATGACCCCCATGTATACCAAGATGTTTAAAGATGACCCCCACGGATATCAAGATGCTTAAAGATGACCCCCATGTATACCAAGATGTTTAAAGATGACCCCCATGGATACCAATATGTTTAAAGATGACCCCCATGGATACCAAGATGTTTAAAGATGACCCCACGGATACCAAGATGTTTAAAAATGACCCCCACGGATACCAAGATGTTTAAAGATGACCCATACTGATACCAAGATGTTTAAAGATGACCCCCATGGATACCAAGATGCTTAAAGAAGACCCGCACGGATACCAAGATGTTTAAAGATGACCCCCATGGATACCAAAATGTTTAAAGATGACCCAATGGATACTAAGATGTTTAAAGATGATCCCACGGATACCAAGATGTTTAAAGATGACCCACACGGTTACCAGGATGTTTAAAGATGACCCCCACGGATACCAAGATGCTTAAAGATGACAACCACGGATAACAAGATGTTTAAAGCTGACCCACACGGATAGCAAAATGTTTAAAGATGACCCCCACGGATACCAAGATGTTTAAAGATGACCCCCACGGCTACCAAGATGTTTAAAGATGACCCCCACGGATACCAAGATGTTTAAACATCACTAGAAGTAGTAACCATTGCCAATTCTAATTCACATAAACGTACTAACCTCTTGTGGTCTATATTCTGACCTGTAGTAAAATCCTCCAGTCAACATCTTCTTACTGAATGTAACGATATCTGGGGGCTGTCTAAGGTTAAAATGTTCATGAGCCCAGAATTTACCTGTACTTCCACACCCAGTTTGAACTTCATCCATATTTAGACTAATGTCATTCTGTAAATTAGAATTTTATGTCATTATTCGGGATTTGGGTATTTGATACTTAATGTCATCAACAATATGTCAGTTATTTCGTGATTATCAGTAATATTGTGGTATGAGGCAGACTTCATACAGGGGTTTCTCAAGAAGAAAAACCAAAACAAGCTAGCCCAATCCTTTAATTTTACGTTCCGCTATATAGCTGATGTCATTTCACTAAATAATTCTAGGTTTTGTTATTTCGTAGATCGCATCTATCCCATTGAGCTTAAAATAAGGAATACCACAGATACAGATATATCAGCTTCATACATTGACCTACACTTCAAAATTGACAGTGAGAGGCAAGAACGAAACTTTACGACAAAAGAGATGATTTCAATCTTCCCATTGTGAATTTTCCATTTATATGTAGCAACATTCCAGCAGCACCTGCATATGGAGTATACATATCTCAGTTGATACGATATTCCAGAGCTTGTGGTTCCTATCAGGATTTCCTTGATAGAGGGTTGCTGCTAACAAGGAAGCTACTGAACCAAAAGTTTATCTTGGTTAAGGTGAAGTCATCACATCGGACATTTTACGGTGGCCACCATAACTTGGTTGACCGCTCTGGAATATCTGTGTCACAAATGACCACGGATATTGTTCACTTGTCGTAAACACTTGCTGAACCTTTCCCCATTCATGACTTATCACCGGGTTTGTAACTAGACTAACACGACGGGTGCCATTATTGGAGCAGGGACGGCCTCCCCTTCCAGGACATATGAGTTCGCCCCCGGTTTTTAGTGGGATTAATTCGTTTTACTATATCCTTAGATTTATGAGTATGCTTGTCATTTTTGCTTTGGTCTTTGTGTTGTCTGTCCTTCGATTTGCGGATTTTGATTACCTCTTTGGTATTTTCAAACTCTTCTTGAAACATTAGATTTAAAACCCGCAATAATACCGCGTGATCGGTTTCTTAATGTTGTCGAAGGTGACATGGATGCGTGTATCAGCTCAATGAAGAATGTCAAACGAACAGGAAACAAAATGCACCATAAATTGATTTACAGAATGGGTTTTGACAAAGCAAAAACAAATATCGAATGCGACAAACTTGACAATTATCTTGCTAGATTCTTTATTTCGGTTATAATTAGACATAAAAGGGACGGAGAACATGATACTGACATTCTTAAGTCAACATCGTCTCTTATCAACATACATTTACAAGGGAAAATTATAATTGTCAAGGGACGTAAAAAAAAATTTCAACATTCAAGGGACGTCTTGTCCGAAAAAAGAAGAAAATACCATTTTTTCTTTTATATAAGGAAGATAGAAAGAGTAATTGTCTGAGTGTTAAAGGTACCATACATACATAGAGCAATAATCTCAAATAAGATGATGGTTCAATTAAATTTGTTTTGATATTACATGCATGCTTTTATTTTACGGATAACCTAGATCTATACAGTGACACACATTGGCAAGTGAAGCATTCAGGAATTCAAAGTATGATGATTGATGATCTAAAAAAAAAAAGGTCACTTCAGCAGGACAACAGTTTTCGGAGCGAGAAACACAAACAAGAAAGTGAGAGGAATGCACGACCATTAATATCTTTGCAAGACCAGGCAATGATTTTAAAACAATTATGTGAATCAGCATTTTATAATTATAGTATTATGCCATTTGCATGTAAACGACAAACATATTAGTTTTGTTCTACTTATCGAGACAAAAAAAAATACAACAAACTATGGATGACCCTAACCCTAGACTTAAACCTGCTATAAATTAAGTCAAGCAGTGACCCTAACCCCATACTTAAACCTAGTTTAAAATAAGTCTAGCAGCGATCCTAATCCTAGACTTAAACCTGATATAAATTTAGTCAAGCAGTGAACCTAACCCTAGACTTAAACCTGGTATAAATTAAGCCAAGCAGTGAACCTAACCCTAGACTTAAACCTGGTATAAATTAAGTCTAGCAGTGACCCTAACCCTAGATTTAAGCCTGGTATAAATTAAGTCTAGCAGTCACCCTAGCCCTAAACATTAAGTCAAGCAGTGACCATAACCCTAGACTTAAACTTAGTATAAATTAAGTCAAGCAGTGGCCCTAACCCTAGACTTAAACCTGGTATAAATTAAGTCTAGCAGTGACCAGTAACCCTAGACTTAAAATTGGTGTAAATTAAATCAAACAGTGACCCTAACCCTAGACTTAAACAAGGTATCAATTAAGAGAAGCAGTGACCCTCACCCTAGACTTAAGCCTGGTATAAATTAAGTCAAGCAGTGACCATAACCCTAGACTTAAACCTGGTTTAAATTAATTCAAGCAGTGAGTGTAACCTTAGATCTAAACCTGATATAAATTAAGTCTAGCAGTCACCCTAACGCTAGACTTAAGTCTGGTATAAAATAAGCCAAGCAGTGACCCTACCCCTTGACTTAAACCTAGTATAAATTAAATCTAGCAGTGGCCCTAACCCTAGACGTAAACCTGGTATAAATTAAGTGACACTCACCCTAGATTTAAACCTGGTATAAATTAAGTTAAGCTGTGACCCTAACCCTAGTCTTAAACCTGGCATAAATTAAGTATATCAATGACCCTTACCCTCGACCTAAACCTGGTATAAATTAAGTGAAGCAGTGACCTAACCCTATACTTAAAACTGGTATGAATTAAGTCAAGCAGTGACCCTAACCCTAGACTTAAACCTGGTATAAATTTAGTCACGCAGTGATCCTAGCCCTAGACTTAAACCTGGTATAAATTAAGGCAAGCAGTGATCCTAACCCTAGACTTAAACGTGGTATAAATTAAGTCTAGGAGTGACCCTAACCCTAGACTTAAACGAGATATAAATTAAGTCAAGCAGTGACCATAACCCTAGACTTAAACCTGGTATATATTATGTCAAGCAGTGATTCTAACCCTAGATTTAAACCTGGTATAAATTAAGTCTAGCAGTGACCCTAACCCTAGACTTAAGCCTGGTATAAATTTAGTCTAGCAGTGACCTTAACCCTTTACTTAAACCTGGTATAAAGTAAGTCAAGCTGTGATACTAACCCATACTAACCCTAGACTTAAACCTGGTACTGTATAAATTAAGTCAAGCTGTGACCATAACCCTAGAATTTAACCTGGTATAAATTAAGTCAAGCAGTGACCCTAACCCTAGACTTAAACCTGGTATAAATTAAGTCTAGTAGTAACCCTAACCCTAGTCTTAAATCTGGTATAAATTAAGTCTAGCAGTGACCCTAATCCTAGACTTAAACCTGGTATAAATTAAGTCTAGTAGTGACCCTTATTCTAGACTTAAACCTGGTATAAATTAAGTCTAGCAGTGACCCTAACGCTAGACTTAAGCCTGGTATAAATTTAGTCTAGCAGTGACCCTAACCCTTTACCTAAACCTGGTATAAAGTAAGTCAAGCTGTGACCCTAACCCTAGACTTAAACCTGGTACTGTATAAATTAAGTCAAGCTGTGACCATAACCCTAGACTTTAACCTGGTATAAATTAAGTCAAGCAGTGACCCTAACCCTAGACTTTAACCTGGTATAAATTAAGTCAAGCAGTGACCCTAACCCTAGACTTTAATCTGGTATAAATTAAGTCTAGTAGTAACCCTAACCCTCGTCTTAAACCTGGTATAAATTAGGTCTAGCCGTAACATATTAAAGAGATATCTAACATTCACACTCCACTTAATCCTTATTTCATTTGTGGAATACTTACTCTGATGCATATATTTTGTAGACCTTGAAAAAACTCTGGCGAGGCGAAGTTATCTCCTCCTTCTGATTGAATCGGTTCCACAATAACACCAACGATAGCTCTGTTTTGTTGCTTCCATGTAAATATCAGATCTTCGACCTTAGCAAACGACATGTCAGTGATATATATTACAAACTGTTCATTATCATACTATCATAATCATAGGAAGTATTCCAACTTTAATTTTTACTGTATACCTTTGTTTCAGATGCTATAAACTAGGCAACAAAAGAAACGATACAAAGATTTTGTTTAAATATATATTGATGTCAAAACCTAAGCTATTATCACTTACGTCAATGTTTGTGTGAAACGCGTTTATCCTCACAAAACAAACAATAACATCCTGTTTCGTTACGGAAAAATTCTGGAAAGTCAATTTTCCGACCCATGATCGAGCTTGCGATGATCGAATTAGGGACCGACCATTTAACTTGCAAAGGAGGAGAGGGGAGGGGGAGGATTAACATTAAGTTATAAAAACTCTGAATCAGATTATTTTTTTCTCCTCCACCAAAATCAGAATATTTTTTTCAGCAACATTGGGAATCAGAATATTTTTTTTAGAAAAAAAAAAACATACCCCCCTTTTTTCAAGTTAAATGGTCGGTCCCTTCGGCATTAAAATCGACTGCGGTCATTGAATGTGCTGTCAACAAAAGTAAATAATTTTCCATTCTGAAAATTATAATTTTCACAAGTACGTGGATGCCACGGCTCCGTCAAAGTAACCGTGAGCGAGCGGTGTGTATGGTTCAGGATGGAATGACTCACCAGGCCATTGCATACCACTTTAATGTGTCTAGAATAACCATTTCAAGGCTAATGATTCGTCTTCGACAAAATAGGTAGGACGAATGACAGACCCTGTAACGGCAGTCCGCGTGTGACGTCACAACGTAAGACAAACATGGTCTAACACCGAGAGAGGTGCAAGCTCGTAAAATCTGGAACACCCGTGGGTAAGATTTAAATCGTATCAGACGAGGCTTGCTGGGTCTGATTCGATTTAAATATTACCCGAGGATATCTCAGATTTAACGATATTGCACATTTCACGATGTTTGACACTTTTCTTTAACCTTTCTACCTTTTGTTTACATTGAGAAAATAATAGAGTGCTCTCCCTTGTTGGTAACTGGCGTAAATAAATAAATTACTTCACTTTGACCAAACGCAAGTATTTTTTATAGGTATTTATCGCTGTTGAAGGAGCATTTATATAATGTATTTATATACTACATTGTTTTTCATAATAAAAATACATTTAAAATACTGCTAAGACACGGATCGATAACTCGACAATTTACTTCAGGAATGGAAAACAATTTTCTGGGAAAACGATCGTCTTGCCTGTCTTACCCAGGTAAGATAGAAAAATATTGTTCAACTAAATTCTCGGACTACTTTATCCAAGGGGTGAGAAATTTACGCCATATTCACCTCCGGAACCGTATGATAACGGCCGAGGACACTGCCCATAGAACACCAGCTGGTCTAGCAAACCTCCGAATTTCGAGTCAGACTGTTCGCAGAAGGCTACGTGAATATGGACTCCGAGCTAGGTATCCGGTGGTAGGACCAATTCTTGATCAACACCATATGATCGTGAGACTAGCCTGGGCTTATGTACGCCGTCGTTGGAGGCTTCACGCCGTCGTTGGAGGCTTCACATGGCAACACATCCTTTTAGTGATGAATCCCGATATTCATTTCATTTCAGCGATGGAAGATATCATATGTACTGCAGGCGTGGGGAACGTTTAACGAACCAGTGTGTGTACGAATCCGCCCATTTTGGAGGTGGAAGTGTTATGTTATGGTCTGGGCTAGAATATGTCATGATGGTGGCACTCAGCTCAAAATTGTTCAAGGATACAATGAAACAGCGAAACTGTGATCACATCTTTCAACATGGCAATGTAGGATGTCACGTGGCTCGTGTTTGTCAAGATTTTCTGACCCAGAATCACATTCGTGTCCTTCCTTGGCCGGCATTATGACCGCCACCGTCAAAATCCACCGGAAACACTACACAGGCTGCATTTTTACACGTGTGGAACAACACCACGCAAGCCTTTATCCAACGATTGATTGGTTCTGTGCTTCGGAGATGCGAAGCTGTCGTTGCTGAAAGAGGTGGTCACACACGTTACTGAGCTCTGCAAATCACCATGCTGAATGACATTGTTTTATCTGCTCATGTTTTGTTCTCATAGTGATGTTAAGAAATTGTGTTGATATTTCCTTATTTGTTATGCTCATATGAATCTAAATTATATTATATTGGTAAATTTTTTTTCTCTATGTAAGCAAAATTGAGCATCAAACCCTTGTATCGTTTCTTTTGCTGACTATTATATAAATACTTGTTTTTATAGCATCACAATTGGTTATTAGGTGTTAATCGTCACCCTCGGCTATTTATCAGTTAAAAAGAAAAATAAATGGAGAGGAAAAGTCAGAACAGTTATTAATAACTGATCAGAATAATACTCGGCCATTGGTACGTGGTTGTGATTCTAAATACTAGAGTTTGTCAGAATAATACCCGGCCATTGGTATGTGTTTTTGATTCTAAATACTACTAGAGTTTGTCAGAATAATACCCGGTCATTGGCATGTGTTTTTGATTCTAAATACTAGAGTTTGTCAGAATAATACCCGACCATTGGTATGTGTTTTTGATTCTAAATACTAGAGTTTGTCAGAATAATACCCGACCATTGGTATATGTTTGTGATTCTAAATACTAGAGTGTGCTAAGAGAGCACGGATATTATTATAAACAACAGTAAACTATATAAAGAGAATTTCTAGGAAAATGTACGTTTTCTTCTGATCAAATGTAAATTTTAATATTAAATAATAGTAATGGAGGCGAAAATCGACTAATACAGTACTGGAAAACTTTACCCATTACATTAAGACAATACTGGAAAACTTTACCCATTGCATTAAGACAATACTGCAAAACTTTAACCATTACATTAAGACAATACTGCAAAACTTTACCCATTACATTAAGACAATACTGCAAAACTTTACCCATTACATTAA
>MJUT01004045.1:104493-116335 GCA_002080005.1 Gigantidas platifrons | reverse complement strand
GACAATACAATAGCCAAAGTAATAACGACAAAAAGGATAGACAATACAATAGCCAAAGTAATAACGACAAAATAGGACCGACAATACAATAGCCAAAATAATAACGACAAAATAGGACCGACAATACAATAGCCAAAGTAATAACGACAAAAAGGATAGACAATACAATAGCCAAAGTAATAACGACAAAAAGGATAGACAATACAATAGCCAAAGTAATAACGACTAAAATAGGACCGACAATACAATAGCCAAAGTGATAACAACAAAATAGGATCGACAATACAATAGCCAAAGTAATAACGACAAAATAGGACCGACAATACAATATCCAAGGTAATAACAACAAAATATGACAGACAATACAATAGCCAAAGTAATAACGACAAAAAGGATAGACAATACAATAGCCAAAGTAATAACGACAAAATAGGACCGACAATACAATAGTCAAAGTGATAACAACAAAATAGGACCGACAATACAATAGCCAAAGTAATAACGACAAAATAGGACCGACAATACAATAGCCAAGGTAATAACAACAAAATAGGACAGACAATATAATAGCCAAGGTAATAACAACAAAATAGGACAGACAATACAATAGCCAAAGTAATAACGACAAAAAAGATAGACAATACAATAGCCAAAGTAATAACGACAAAATAGGACCGACAATACAATAGCCAAAGTAATAACGACAAATATGACCAACAATACAATAGCCAAAATAATAACGACAAAATAGGACAAAAATTACAATATCCAAAATAACAAAGACAAAATAGGACAGACAATACAATAGCTAAAATAATAATGACAAAATACGAGAGACAATACAATAGATAAAAAATAACGTCAAAAAAGGGACAGACTTTTCAATAGCCTAAATGATAAAGACAAAAAAGGACCGACAATACAATAGCCAAAGTAATAACGACAAAAAGGATAGACAATACAATAGCCAAAGTAATAACGACAAAATAGGACCGACAATACAATAGCCAAAGTAATAACGACAAAATAGGACCGACAATACAATAGCCAAGGTAATAACAACGAAATAGGACAGGCAATACAATAGGCAAAGTAATAACGACAAAAAGGAGAGACAATACAATAGCCAAAGTAATAACGACAAAATAGGACCGACAATACAATAGCCAAAGTAATAACGACAAAATAGGACCGACAACACAATAGCCAAAGTAATAACGACAAAATAGGACCGACAATACAATAGCCAAAGTAATAACGACAAAATAGGACCGACAATACAATAGCCAAGGTAATAACAACAAAATAGGACAGACAATACAATAGCCAAAGTAATAACGACAAAAAGGAGAGACAATACAATAGCCAAAGTAATAACGACAAAATAGGACCGACAATAAAATAGCCAAAGTAATAACGACAAAATAGGACCGACAATACAATAGCCAATGTAATAACAACAAAATAGGACAGACAATACAATAGCCAAGGTAATAACGATAAAAAAGGACAGAGCTATGCAATTACCAAAATAATAACGACAAAATAGTTCAAAAATTACAATATCCAAAATAACAAAGACAAAATAGGACAGACAATACAATAGCTAAAATAATAATGACAAAATACGAGAGACAATACAATAGATAAAAAATAACGTCAAAAATTGGGACAGACAATACAATAGCCAAAATAATAACAATAAAAAAAAAACAGACTTTGCTATAGCCTAAATGATAAAGATAAAAAAGGACCGGCAATACAATAGCCAAAGTAATAACGACAAAAAGGATAGACAATACAATAACCAAAGTAATAACGACAAAAAGAATAGACAATACAATAGCCAAAGTAATAACGACAAAATATGACCGACAATACAATAGCCAAAGTGATAACGACAAAATAGGACAGACAATACAATAGCCAAGGTAATAACGATAAAAAAGGACAGACTATGCAATTACCAAAATAATAACGACAAAATTGGACAAAAATTACAATATCCAAAATAACAAAGACAAAATAGGACAGACAATACAATAGCTAAAATAATAATGACAAAATACGAGAGACAATACAATAGATAAAAAATAACGTCAAAAAAGGGACAGACAATACAATAGCCAAAATAATAACAATAAAAAAAGGACAGACTTTGCAATAGCCTAAATGATAAAGACAAAAAAGGACCGACAATACAATAGCCAAAGTAATAACGACAAAATAGGACCGACAATACAATAGCTAAAGTAATAACGACAAAATAGGACCGACAATACAATAGCCAAAGTAATAACGACAAAATAGGACCGACAATACAATAGCCAAAGTAATAACGACAAAAAGGATAGACAATACAATAGCCAAAGTAATAACGACAAAATAGGACCGACAATACAATAGCCAAAGTAATAACGACAAAATAGGACCGACAATACAATAGCCAAAGTAATAACGACAAAATAGGACCGACAATACAATAGCCAAGGTAATAACGACAAAATAGGACCGACAATACAATAGCCAATGTAATAACAACAAAATAGGACCGACAATACAATAGCCAAAGTAATAACGACAAAATAGGACCGACAATACAATAGCCAAAGTAATAACGACAAAATAGGACCTACAATACAATAGCCAAAGTAATAACGACAAAATAGGACCGACAATACAATAGCCAAGTAATAACGACAAAATAGGACCGACAATACAATAGCCAAAGTAATAACGACAAAATAGGACCGACAATACAATAGCCAAGGTAATAACGACAAAATAGGACTGACAATACAATAGCCAAAGTAATAAAGACAAAATAGGACTGACAATACAATAGCCAAAGTAATAAAGACAAAATAGGACCGACAATACAATAGCCAAAGTAATAACGACAAAATAGGACCGACAATACAATAGCCAATGTAATAACAACAAAATAGGACAGACAATACAATAGCCAAGGTAATAACGACAAAATAGGACCGACAATACTATAGCCAAAATAATAATAGTTGAGAGGAGATTATTAGTTTCGTTGATATTGATGGAGTTGTTAACCATCACTGTAAACTTTCTTTTCATAATTGGCATAGAAACAAATAAAGCGAATGGCAAACTAACTTATCCTCCTTGAAAAAAAGCAATAGATCAAAGAAGACATAATTGTATATACATGTACTTTAAACTAACTAATAAAATGAACAACCATGTCCTGGTCTATTAAAGAAAACACACAAGGAGACAGATAAATATAGCATAGTTATGTTTGTTTCTGAATCTTTGTGTTATTTTTGCAATTTTTATTTTGTATTACGTATTTTTTAGAAATGAGATATGCTTAATTAAAAAAATGAATTTACATAAAAAAGAATATTATTATCATCCCCGTGGGAACCCTAAGACATTGAACAATGACTTCTTGTGATTTTTTATTTTTAAATAAACAACTTTGCGTAGTTACGTTGTATTTCATATTTGAAAGCGTTGAACCATTTATATATACAATATCAGCCCAATGTCTTAAATATAAAGTTTATGTGCATAGGGCTTTAAAACGGGGATAAAGGCGAGGTTATCCAAGCGTTTCCCCATTTTTGCACAGTACATATATAAACTTTATATTTTAAGACACTGCATTAATATTGTGGTTATCCTGCAGAAAAAAATCACTTTAATGCAGCCACGTTTACATTTTGAATAAAATAATAAAATTATATAGCAATCCCTTGCTTAACCCTTTTGGCATAGTTCGGTTGGTGACAGCATATAACAAACACATTATCCAATCAATGCAATGTATTGATGTTACAAAGTAACCTGGCCGGCATGTTTGAACTTCAAACTGACCGTGGACGAATCTACTATTTATATTTACACCCCAGGTCTATACACCTTTCCATTCTCTTGTCAATCATCAGTAGATTAACCAATCACAGCTGGTATATTTAACACGTGAGTAAACAGCTGATAGGAACACATGAGGTGACTCATGACCTCAGTCAAACATTCTTATTTAAACAGTTAACTGTATTGGAGAACTCTGCAAGTTTTTACCAAAAATTGGTTAAAAGATGCTGCTGGGGGAATGTAATTCAGATACCAGGTATCCAGAAAGAGTCCAAAATGTCAGCTTTATTCCATTCCCGAAACCAAAGACAATTTTTTATTTTTGTCTGAGATGATCAATACATGCAAATATTTATTTGCATTCATACATTGTATTAAGATGTAAACATTATAATTGCACTGCTATTATCTTTATAGTTACATTTGTAAATGTTTTCATGATTAAAGTATTATTATTAATATCCATCCATAAAAATTGAAAACAAAGTACTTAAAATAAGCATAAAATATGAATTATATTTTTTAGCATTTTGGTCAGTGGGCAATCCTCTGATCAATCAAACATGAAGGAGAAAAATAATGAAAATAAATATAAAATATTTTTGTTTATATTTTAGCATTTTGTAGATGGGCAACCCTCTGATCAATATCCTGACTCATGTCCTGCCACAGGTGGACTTAGTATTTGAGGCTAGGAGAAGGCCTAAAAAACTAGTGCCAGACATTTCAGCTGGAACTTCTTTTAAATTTAAGGTCTGATAAGACTACCCCAACAACATGTGAACATGTTCCTGATAACCTGAAAAATACCAAAAAGGATATATTATAAATAGTTAAATAAATAAAAACAATCAAAATACAATATTTTCGTTAATAACCCTTTCAATTGTTTGCATATATTTATACAGAAAATAACTGGCCTATTGCAAAATAATAATTTAATTTATTGTATTATAATTAATTAACTGATAAAGTGCACAGGCAGTGTATTCATTATCTTATCTAATATAAAGTTCTAGAACACATGTTAAATGGTTACATGTTGGAACCATGGTGTGCTTGTGTACATTGTATACAGTACAAATTCTGTCAGCATTTCCACACTTAATTAAACACAGAATTTACCAGAAGCTACAAAATAGCAATAAATAAATACATTTATATTTCATACGTAAATATTACTTACCCTGCTACACAAGAACAGCTGGTGTCAGAGATGTACTTCTCATTTATTCTGACTAATATTCATTTTGTGTGGAGGCTCATTCTTCTTCATGGATTTATAACATTTAGCCTTTATATCAATTTCATCATCATTAATTTTACACAAATTAACATTGTGAATGTATCCAAGAGTGTAATAATTATATCCTTGTTCTTTAAATCTCCCTGTTAAAGATTTTCCCTTGAAATATTCAATATTTACAACATGTGGTAAAACATCCATCTTTGTAGTTACCGCCATCTTGTTGATTAGCTTGTCCTAGGATGCTGGGTTGCTATGTGTTGCTAAGGGAGGCGGGGCATATCATGGATTAATGGAAAGGTGTATTGTTAAACCATACACTTTCTATCTCTGAAACTGCATACTATGAATTACTTCATTGTTATTAGAACAATAGCCTGTGTTCACAGGGTGTGACGACAGGGGTTTCTGGAAACCCTTGTCTTCACATCCTATGAGCACGGTCTATTGTGCCTACAACAATGAAGTAATTAATTACCACTCAACGGAAGATAACACGAAAACTGGATCTTGAAAAACTGGAAAAGAAAACATGAAGATTTTATTAATGAAGCATAGTAAAAAATCTTGTTAATGAATTATATTCCAAAACATCTAAGCAATTATTGAAAAGGAAAAACTAAATTATAATAAATAATTGAAAAAAAACTTGGCGGGGAAAGTACTGTAAAAAGAAAACACATTAAATGTCGGCACTCTTTCAAAAGTTTATGCATTGGTGGATCCGGTAGGGAGGATTTCGGAGAGTGGCTCCCCATTTTTCTCGAAAAATTTGTTAAAATTAAATTCAAATTGTGAAAAATTAGACTGTAATCACATTTTTTTCTATTCTGAAACCCCTTTTTCAATTGTCTGAATCCAAATCTGTTTTCCGTGTTAAAAAAAACATTGACATGTTTAATGCGCACTTAAAAACTTAAAAGTTTTTGGGTCGAAAAATACTTTGTAATATTCAAAATATATTCTTACTTACTTTATTTGGCTGTTCTGAGTAATATTTGTGACAATATGGTTTTTTGGTTAATATCCATTTTCTACAAAAAGTTCAGTTCAATATAACACGTCTATCATTCCTAAAGATCATGTTGTAAAACAATACTGAATAACTAGTATTCAGCATTATCTTTCATTATTAACCAATCAATCTGTTTAATCCTTAAATACAACTCAGACCTTCAATCTATCTTTAAAGAAGGGGTACCCAATGGGGAAACCACAACAATGTATCGTTTTATGGAATTAAATGTTTCTGTATTTATTGTTTTTGTTTTCTATGACACTCTAATGAATAGTTCGTGTATTTAGAATAACCTGGGGAGTAAGTTAGTTATACACTTCGGTATGCGGTGTTTCTGGATTAGAAACCCCTCGGGCCTCCGGCCCTCATGGTTTCTAATCCAGAAACACCTATACCTAAGTGTATAACTATTACGTTACACCAGGTTCTCGATTAAATAACAACAATCGGCTATTCATAGTATTGTTGTTTGCATAGTATAGAATATAAAAGGTATAATAATTGTCAGTTGACTAATTAAATGGATCAGTGAATTCAGATGTAAACTATTTTACCTGTCCACCCTAAATTAAAAATGAAGGTTCCAATTGAACTACGATCGATAGCCACGCCCTGCCAAGTTAGCCTGAATCAACAATACCTGCTCAAATAGAACAGGTACAGGACATAAGGGAGTATTCGAGTTATTTTGTTAGTCTAAGCATACTTTATTTCCCAATTCTCCATGAACATTAATATTATCGTCTGATTACATTTCTTCATTCAAGGTAAATGTATACATTTATTCTATGTTATAATATGTACATTACTCTAAATTTATTATTCTATATTTTTACTAAATTGAATAGTGCGGGGATAAAGCTATAAGACACACGCGGATTTATTTTCACGAATTGCACGAATTACGTAAAGATAACACTGGTTTGGTTTTTGGTTGGTTTTATGGTGCCTAAAGCCACTTTCAACAATATTTCAGCTATGCCATGGCGGTCAGTTTTATTGGTGAAGGAAACCGGAATACCCCGAGAAAACCACCGACCTGTTGTAAGTCACTGACAAACTGGGAATTTCTCGATTGGTATTGTCTCTTGGACTGAAATAAGAATATATTCCATTTAGATACAAACTGATACATTTAAAGAACCCATGGAAAACAGCCAAATGATTTGAATTTTCATTTTAGATGGCATGGGAAACACGCAAATTCGTGTTACACTCTGCGTTTCTAGCATCCAAAAGAAGGAGGGAAAATCCAAAAAATTAATTATCTAAAGGTCATCGGTTAGAAACACACGGAGTATTTCTTCTCTCATAACCTATATTATGGCGTATTCCTCAACGGAATCCATCATTATTGTGAGAAAAAAGTATTCCTCAAAGTCCTGTAATTCCGTTTTGCAATTTTAAATGGTAAATGCAAATTTAATTGGTGTAATTTTAAGATAAAATCCGCAGTTGTATTCTGTTGCTAAGATTGACGGCATCGATTCCTTTCTTAGCAGAACTAAAATGAAGGAACCGTATGTTGTCTTGTGATTATAATTCCATCAGAGCTGGTTCAGAAATTCGAAATTTAGTCACTTCAAAAATAATACTAACCAGTGGATAATTATTGAGTAAAGCCCATTAGATGTGATAATGTTGATAATTTTTAATTTCATTGCAGTTTTTAAGTTATATATTCGTCTATATGAATTTTACATGAAGTTCAGAGATTACTACCTATACACGTGTCTGTATAATTTATGTATATATAATCATCAATATTTAATGCGCTTGTTGGCAACTTTCCAATCTACTGCCATATCAATATTATTTTTTTTTATTTTTTTTTTTAGCATTACAAATAGTTTATTTACATACGTTACATTGGATGTCTACAATTATTACTAAACCAGATACAAGATAAATATCGGGATAATATCCAAACATAGACATGTATTATATGATACACAATAAACTACAATATTATATAAATATTTATCAGGCATAAAATATTACATTGTACTACTCCATTAATTTTACACTTTTTTTTTAAATTTTTAAATATTTTTAATTTTACTCTCCCAAATTTAAAAGCCAGCGATCAAATTAAACAAAACTATTCCCCTCTTATTTTGACCTACTTTTCATTGTAGTAACTATTAGTGTATGCTTCATAGCCCACGTGCGACTTGCAATTCATGTTGGTCAATCAATAATTATAAATCTGAACTTTCAAGTGTGTATTTAATTTGGATTTACAAGTAAAACAGATATACAAATGTAATATTAATATGAAGAAGATGCTGTAAATGTAAGTAAGTTTATACTTATTTAATCAATTCAACGACTTCATTCAGTTCATTGACAAAATTACGAGTCTCTATTGACTTACGAGGGATAGACTCAATTAACATTATAATTTCAGATTTCACCAATTGTAGTAAAGTGTTTGATGTATACACTTTTTGCTGATACCAGATAATATTACGCGACTTCCAAAATGAGAATTTAGACATATTTATTATTGTATTTAAAACAGATGATTCTTTGATATTCTCCTCATGAATCCCTAAAAATAAATGTTCTTCCGTAATCTCATTAATATCTATATTTTTTATTTCACGAGAGTTCATGTAATTTTTTTAACGCCGATATGACTTTTATCCAATTTTGTTGTATGACTGTACATTCGTAAAATAAATGTTTTAAAGTTTCTACTTGAGTATTACAAAAATGACAAACCATTCATAGATCGCCCCATTTTTTGCAATTTAGCTTCTGTATAAACTGTATTATGTATAATTTTCCAACTTAACTGGTCTGCTTTTCTTGTTGCTCGATTTATACCCAAGTTCGTCCATATTTTTCTCCACGCAAATTTTTATTAAAATAAATATTCCATTTAATTTGACAAAAAGGTTCTACAGTTATGTGCCATATATCTGTTCCCACTCAAATAATTTACTATATACTTCATATAAAACCACATTTTTTAGAATCAATATCCTGAAGTCATTTCCGGTCAGATTTTGATGAAATTTACACCAATAATCTCAGAATTGGTTGCTACTTTTTCTGATAATTTTGAAATAATTTTATCATTAATACTGTTGGAGAAATCATGATTTAAACACAAATATTAATTTTTAACGTCATTAGTCCCTATATACCTATGTTATTTTTGAACACAAAAACTTAAATGTGTCTTTAAATCGTGATTTCTCCAAAAGTATTAATCATAAAATTATTTCAAAATAATCAGAAAAAGTAGCAACCAATTCTAAGATTATTGGTGTAAATTTCATCAAAATCTGACCGGAAATGACTTCAGGATATTGATTTAAAAAAACGAGGTTTTATATGAAATATATAGTAAATTATTTGAGTGGGAACAGATATATGGCACATATTATTTTCAATTTACGCATAGAAATATCTTTATTGGTTAGAATTATTATTTTTTTTTTTTTGTCGTATATTTTATAGGTCTCCTGTAATTTGAAAGGTTTTAGATTTTGATTGCTAGGACTAACATTACTTTCGTTTTCATTAAGTATATTTTTAAGATCAACTGTTATTGCTTTTTTCAACCTGTCCATTGTGAAATCCAGTTTCTTTTATCGATCAGTGAATTAGATATAAAATTTGAATGTTTAACATTATTTGTTTCACAATCCCATATAACACGGACTTTATGTATTCCACTCTGCAAAATTGGGAAACAAATAGGTTTGCTATTGAAAACGTATTTGAGCTGCCATATAAAGTTTGATCCAATACTTCTAGCTTTGTCATTGGTTTTTGTAAGAGTAAAACGTTTGACCACGATTTAAGTAAATTTTGATAATAAATTTGTAATTTATTGATTTGTATACCTTTAAAGTCTGAGCATGTAGTCAAAGAATATTCGGTATTATAGATTTGGTCATACTTTTTTAACCACCATTTCCAATTATCATTTTTGGCGTTTAATATTTTATGCATATTTTTGAATTGTTTAGCTTTAATGAGCGAATCAATGTTAACCATACCCATACCCCCTTCCTCAACTCGCAAACAGCAAACATCTCTTTTTATTTTATTTACTTTTCTGTCGGCCCAAATGAAAGCCCACACAAAAAAAAGTAATAATTTTTTGATTAGAAAACGGAAAAATCTAAATATTTCGTAAACGTAGATTTTTTTTCAACGCATCCAACGAGAGTTTTATCAGGAATTTTACTACCATTTTGGAATTGTATAAATATTTACGTTGAAATTATTCTGAAGACCCTGTTCATCTGAAAAATTACCAATTTTTAGCGTTATTTTGGTCTTTATTTCAGACTAAGTTCTTCAAAATACGTCAAGTCTGCTCGTTAAATGTGACAGCCAAATCACCGCGGACGTAATCCCATATAATAATAAGAACGACTGTGGTCCCGCAACTGGTATTTTGTGTCTCGTCGAAGTGCCGGAGAAGGCTATTGTTCCCTTCATGGTTAATGCATTTGACCACGTGACATTTATACACAGGCTTACCTGATATTTACCTGGAAGATTTAAAAAAAAGATGAAATCATAAATTTCCATAATTATTGATTTTTAATTTGACCAAGTTATTTCAATCTTTCGGAAATAATTCGAAAAAGAACGGTCTTTTCTGCTAATAAATTCACTGAAGTTAGACATATAGAGTACACAATTATTGGATATGAATAAAATTTTATAGGTAAAAACGTTATGTACAATCTGTCATTTACAACCGGTGTACCCGTTCAATCTTTAGCTTTGGCAAAAAAAATCAAATCACACCTATCAATCAAACCCTCCTCACGATTGCCAGCGTGCAAAACTATCAATCTGTTACCTTTCCCTGAAGGGATCTTTGGGGCATCAGAACCATCAACTGGTACATTTGTAACCACATGTAGTCTGTGGCATGATTCTGATTAACCTATGTCTCATCCAAATATAAAATTTCATACCCATCCTCTCGAAACTTCCTGATTTTTCGGAGGTAATTACACCGATCATTTATTACTGACCTCTGATCATATAAAAGCCTCCTATTATCGCCGATTTTTTGTGCTTATAACCAAGATATAATAAAGTTAAAGTAAGCGTTGATTTCGAGATTTTAATTGTATCTTCAATTTCTTTCTTAGTTTTTAAGACTGTTGGGGCAATTTTCCTGGTGTACAGTCTATGAACGGTCCGTTTAATAACGCAATGGTCAATCTCATCAAGAGTTTTCTTTCTTTCTTTCGGTCTGTTGGATTCAGGAGGACTTTTACCGTTTACAACTCTATGCACAGAACTATAAGATATGCTAGCAGTCTTGCATGTTCTTTTAATCAAACTATCTGGGGAATAAAGTGGTCTTCCCCTGGCCTTCTCAAGCTGAAAAAACTTGAATAGATTTGACACAATGTTTTTACAATCTTTTGACAAGTCCTTTGTTTTACCCATTCTTGCGATGTTTATATATGTTAAGATGTCAAAAGTTAGGTTTATGAAGAAATTTTATGTGAACTTTTAGGAAGATTTTAAAGTTTAAAATTGGAGTGGCAAACTATTATATGCCTGTACATGTCTCTGTCTCTATCAAGGTAATATTTACCTGGCTGCTACCTCTAGTTTGTTTACTCCCACCTCTATTTTGGCGGAAAAATCGGAGAAAATGTCAAATTTTAGATGAGTGCAGCAATAATGAAAGGTTATCGTTAGTTGAAATGCATATTTTATAAATGGTAGTA
>MJUT01004045.1:72834-84938 GCA_002080005.1 Gigantidas platifrons | reverse complement strand
CTATTTGAAAATCGCTTGTTACACTTATATACAGAGAGTTACTTGCCCTTGGCAGGAAAATAGATATATTTAAACTTATATACAGATATTTGCTTGCCTTTGGCAGGTAATATATACTAAAAGCCCTGTTCAGGAAGTAAGTTTTCTTATTGATCTAAAAATAGAACACTGTGTCAGGTTGCTATGTAAAATAAATTTAATTGTGGAAATTTAAAACAAGTAAGTCGAAATGTGAAATGATATGGAAAATATGGAAGAAAATAGTGAAAAGATAGGAAAAATATGAAAGAGTTTTCTAATTGATCTAAAAACAGAGCACTCTGTCAGGTTGTTATGTAAAATAAATTTAATTGTGGAAATTTAAAACAAGTAAGTCGAAATGTGAAATGATATGGAAAATATGGAAGAAAATAGTGAAAAGATAGGAAAAATATGAAAGAAAAGTAAGTTGAATAGTGAAAAGCTTTGGAAAATGGGGAAGAAAAGTAAGTCGAATAGTGAAATGATAGGGAAAACATGGAAGAAAGGTAAGTTGAAAAGTGAAAAATTTTGGAAAATGCAGAAGAAAAGTAAGTTGAAATGTGATAAAATTTGGAAAATATATTAGAAACCCAAGTCGAATAGTGATAAGATTTGGAACATATGGAAGAAAAGTAGGTTGAATTGTGAAAAGATAGGGAAAATAGGGAAGAAAAGTAAGTTGAATAGTGAAATGATAGGGAAAACATGGAAGGAAGATTAGCTGAATAGTGAAACATTTGGAAAATACAGAAGAAACCCAAGTCGAATAGTGATAAGATTTGGAAAATATGGAAGAAAAGTAGGTTGAATTGTGAAAAGATAGAGAAAATATGGAAGAAAAGTAAGTTGAATAGTGAAATGATAGGGAAAACATGGAAGAAAGATAAGTTGAATAGTGAAACATTTGGAAAATACAGAAGAAACCCAAGTCGAATAGTGATAAAATTTGAAAATACAGAAGAAACCCAAGTCGAATAGTGATAAGATTTGGAAAATATGAAAAAGGCAAGTCCAATAGTGAAAAGATAGGGAAAATATGGAAGAAAAATAAGTTGAATAGTGAAAAGATATGGAAATTATGGAAGAAAAGTAAGTTGAATAGTGAAACTATTTGGAAAATATGGAAGAAAAATAAGTTGAATAGTGGAAAAATATGGAAATTATGGAAAAAAGTAAGTTGAAATTTGAAAAGATAGGGAAAATATGGAAGAAATATCAGTTGAATAGTGAAAATATTTGGAAAATACAGAAGAAAAGTAAATTGAAATGTGAAAAGATTTGGAAAATATGGAAGAAAGCCAAGCTGAATAGTGAAAAGAGAGGGAAAATATGGAAGAAAAGTAAGTTGAATAGTGAAATGAGTTGGAAAATACGGAAGAAAAGTAAGTCGAATGGTGGAAAGATATGGAAACTATGGAAAAAAGTAAGTTGAAACTTGAAAAGATTTGGAAAATGGGGAAGAAATGTAAGTCGAATAGTGAAATGATAGGGAAAATATGGACGAAAGGTAAGTCGAAATGTGAAAAGGTAGGGGAAAATATGGAAGAAAAGTAGGTTGAATAGTGAAAAGATAGGGAAAATATAGAAGAAAAGTAAGTTGAATAGTGAAAAGATATGAAAAATACTGAAGAAAAGTAAGTTGAATAATAAAAAGATTTGGAAACTATGGAAGAAAAGTAGGTTGAATAGTGATAAGATAGGGAAAATACAGAAGAAAAATAAGTCGAATAGGGAAAAGATATTAGAAATATGGAAGAAAAGTAGGTTGAATAGTGAAGATATTAAAAAAAAATTGGAAAAGAAGTAAGTTGATTATGAAATGATATGGAAAATATGGAAGAAAAGTAAGTCGAATAGTGAAAAGACATGGAAATTATAGAAGAAAAGTAAGTTGAAATGTGAAAAGATAGGAAAATAAAGAAGAAAAGTAATTTGAAAAGTGAAAAGATATGAAAAATACAGAAGATTTCTGTGTTAGTCATGATTATACCCGTGGTAGTGGCGGTGGTGGTGGTAGAGGATGTAATGGTGGTGGTGGTGGTGGTGGAGGTAATGGTGGTTGTTGTAAGAAATGTAATTATTGAAGGGGGTCCACGTGAAAATAAAATGGGGGAAAGGGACAAATAACCAGTGAAGGGGTAGAAAAAAAACAATAATAGAACGCGGACATCGTGGACAAGACTCACACCCAACATTTCGTACTACTGAGGGAAGAAACAGCGGGGAAAATGGCGTCACTTCCTTTGAAAAGGCCAGTTATTTGGAAAATATGGAAGAAAGACAAGTTGAACAGTAAAAAGATATAGAAATTATGGAAGAAAAGTAAGTTGAATAGTGAAAAGATTTGGAAAATATTGAAAAGATAGGGAAAATATGGAAGAAAATAGTAAAAAGATAGGGAAAATACAGAAGAAAAGTAAGTTGAATAGTGAAATGATATGAAAAATATGGAAGAAATGCAAGTTGAATAGTAAAATGATTTGGAAAATATGACAGAAAGTAACTTGAATAGTGAAATGGTAGGGAAAATACAGAAGAAAGCCATGGAAGAAAGGCAAGTTGAATAGTGATAAGATATGGACAATAGGGAAGAAAGGCAAGATGAATAGTGAAAAGATATGAAAAATATGGAAGAAACCGAAGTCGAATAGTGAAAAGATATGGATAACATGGAAGAAAGGCAAGTTGAATAGTGAAAAGTTATGGATAATATGGAAGAAAGGCAAGTTGAATAGTAATAAGATATGGACAATAGGGAAGAAAGGCAAGTTGAATAGTGAAAAGATATGAAAAATATGGAAGAAACCCAAGTTGAATAGTGAAAAGATATGGACAATATGGAAGAAAGGTAAGGAAGAGGAGGAGGATTTGTTATTGGTTTTTTCCAATATCCGGAGAACCATTAAAATTTGATTCTATAATATCTCTGAAAGTACTGGTATTTTGCAGTTTGGGACAAATATCAACAGAAATGATAATGTAATGGATAGATTGTCACATAATCACAAGGCCAACAGCTGCCGCTGATATAGGGATATACACCGCCGCCGCCGCCGCCGACAGAGGGATATACGCCGCCGCCGCCGCCACCGCCGCCGCCGCCTTATATAAACACGTTTTAAACCTAATATTTTAAACCTAAAATAGTAAAATGTTAAAAATCCTATACCCAAGAATAAACTGCATTTTTTTTTAAAGTGAGTTAAGAAATATTTTTTTAAAACTACGGGGAAAATGATACGGGGAAAACAACTGATAGTTTAAACGTTGTGATTGTTATGAACGGGGAAAATCCAATTTGTTTTTTCAACAGCCAAACGGTTCTGTAATCTCTCTGAAAGTACTTGGTATTTCTTTGGACATGTATTTCAAATCTGGTATAATTTATTTAGATCCTCACAATACAACAAAAAACTGACCGCAAGTAAATCAGACTATAGGTGAAAATTGAAAGAGCTTGAAATATCTAAACATAAACGAAAAATCGGACATCGTTTTATTTTGGTTAATGTTTTTCTAAACATTGAAAAGGTAAAACTTATTTTGCAGATGGAAGTGTACTCTTAAGAGAGTACTATACAACATATACACTATATGAAATGAAAATGGCGGGAAAGGGGTAGATAACCTGGGTAACCACGGATAGACGCGGACGTCGTAGAGAACACCCCTCTACTATTGTAATGTAAAATAGAAATACTTGGAGTACTACACATATATGATATGAAAATGGCGGGAAAGGGGTAGATAACCACGGATAGACGCGGACGTCGTTGAGAACACCCCCACTACTATAGAAATGTAAAGTAGAAAGTACTACACAACAGATATATGATATGAAAAGGATGGGAAAGGGGTAGATAACCACGGATAGATGCGAACGTCGTAGAGAACACCCCCTTGTACTAAGGAAAAAGCGCGGGAAATCCTCACTTCCGGTTGCGCACACCCCTTTGGGTGACCTTCGGTATCCATGGTACTACTACTAGAGCAAGTAAAAACGCGGGAAACATCCATTGTATTTGTACTACAATAAGAAGAAAAAAACGCGGGAAACGTTTGAGCAACTTCCGGTTGCGCATGCGCACACCCTTAGGGTGACATTCGGTCACTTCCGGTGGCCCTGGTACTTCCGGTCATGCGCAATGGTACATTTTATACTACTACTACAGTAAGAAGGAAAAAACGCGGGAAACAATTGCGCAACTTCCGGTTGCGCATGCGCATAACATACTTCCGGGTGACTGACGTCACTTCCGGTTCAGAGCCGCTTCCGGTCACGTGACTGACGTCACTTCCGGTCACGTGACTTCCGGTAGCACCACCTCACAGCACCACCTCAAATACTAACTGAGCTGTACCCATATACTACTTGCATTGGTAGTTGTAATTCCAACTACCATACGATCATGACCACGACGGCCCTTGTCATAATACATGTTCCTACATTTTTAACATCTTCGTCTAATGAGGGGTACATTATTTTCTTTTTTCTCTTTTAACAGCTTCATGACATATTAGTTGGTACAGCTGTACCAAATCCACCGATAGTAGAGCAGATATTGGGCTCGTATAACTCAGAGATTACTAGCTCATTGGGGGGAAGTTTGGAGCAGACTAGATGAAGTGCATAATGAAAGCCTCTCTTGGTAATAAGACTACGACTACTGCCAAGTTTGAAAATGTCCGCCTTCGACAATTTAAAAATCCAGATGACTTCAAAAGAGGACTGATGATGAGGTACTTTAAAATCTTTCTGAATTTTACTGCATATAAGGCTTGACAGTCCTAAAACTTTCAAGTATGAGTTTTATTCTCTTATACTCGAAAAAACATCCAATCAGAACATTATATCCAATAAATACAGCATTCTGATTGAACAAATTTGGAATAAGAGAAAATAATTTGTACTCAAAAAAGTTTAATTACCATGAGGCTATGGGATTTTTAACTCATTCAGAATATTTTTCCTATGTTATAGGTTCCTATAAGGGTTTGGTTTTTGTGTTGTCAGCATAGCAGAATTAGCAAATAAGAACCTCCGTATGTTGTCTTACATCATGGTCACACTGTTGTTAATCTGCAATTTTTTGTCCCATACTTAATTTAATCAAACTTTACCATATTCTCATTCTCATGATGTACTAACAGGCTTTTTTCATTTTCATTGGGATTGCTATTTTATTTAGGTTTCCACTTGCCATCGATTCGAGTTATGCTTTTCAAAGAGGGCCCAGGTTTCATGAACGACCCATTCAATAATTCTATAAATTGCCTACCATCACCAAAAATACGCATTTTGTTTGTTTTAAACATTGCTCAATATTAATTTGTCTACCTTTAATTGTATTTAGGAAGCTTAATATGGATAATGACTTTATAAAACAGATCCACAATGATAAAGAGACAGTTCTGTGTGTTGTTAAAGGTGTAATTACAACATCAGATAAAGCTGAGATAACACGCACAGCGAACACAAATGGTAGTATATTAAACAAGGTAAACTTTTTTCCTTCAAATGTAACACAATTTTTTTACATCGTTTCTTTAGGATAAATTTCAGTCCCCACGATGAAAACTAGGGTCCTCCATCCAGTCCTCACACAATTTCGTTACATCGTTAATTTAGGATATTTAGTCTTGATGAGCACCGGTCCTCCGTCCCAAGACCAGTAAATTTTTCACTTTTTGTCCCCCGACGCTTCGTTGGAGGGGACAATAGAAATGGGTGTCGTCCGTCCGTCCGTCCGTCCGTCCGTCCGTCCGTGTGCTTGGTTTCCAGATGATAACTTGTGAATGAAAAGTCAGATTGAAGCTAGGTGTGGCATGTAAGTGTATCTTATGAATATTTAGTTCGAAAATGACAATTTTTCGACAATTTTTACTAGAGTTGTGCCCCTTTTTATACCTCAAAATTGCTAAATATTTGGTTTCCAGATGATAACTTGGGAACAAATAGTCAGATTGAAACTAGGTTTGGTATGTAAGTGTATCTCATGAATATCTAGGTCAAGTGCGATAGCGATAATTTTTCGACAAATCTTACCAGAGGTACATCCCCTTTTATACTTCCAAATTTGCTAATATTTTGGTTTCGAAATTATAACTTGTGAACAAAAAGTCAGATTGAAACTAGGTTTGGTATGTAAGTGTATCTCATGAATATCTAGGTCAAGTTCGATAATGATGATTTTTCGACAAATCTAACCAGAGTTACTCCCCTTTTTCTTCAAAATGGTCCTTGGGTGGTCCCCTTTCAGAATTATTTAAGTCAGGTGAGTGATACAGGTTCACCTGAACCTCTAGTTTACAGTAGTTTCAAAATTTAATCTTACGATATAACCTTTGCGTCGGGGGACCAGTGGCCAACGGCCTTTTATTATTTTAAACTATATTAAAATAAATTCAAGATTTTGATTCGAACCAGTAAATGGAAGTTTTCACTTCGAGGAATGATAATAATGCAATACGATAAGTTATTTACTTTCCTATTCATAGATATGGAGATTGTAACACCCTGAAGTAGCCAGGTACATCCTGATGCGCAGCCGAAGGTTGTACAGACCATTGAAGGGTATTAAAATCTCCATAACTACTAGAAGTGTCAGATAAATAATCATAGGACAAACCTGTCCTGAAATACCACCTGTCTTGAAAGACCACAATTATCAGCAGAATAATTTATATCTCATGAAATGTTTCTCTAATTTTTGTAGCTACAAGAATATTTTCGTCTAAAAAATATAGGAACTACCAGCAGTGACATACACATGTCCTTAGAATCAGGAACCGCCCTGGCTTATAAAGTCTTGGAGTTAAAGGTCAATGTAAATGATGGAGCCATTACTTCTGTAAAGATAGCAGATAATAGTGAAGGATTTTCGTCCATGGATGGTAAGGCCAATTCAAGGTTAGCTTAGGTTATCGCGTGGAACGCCACTTTCAACAATGTTTCAGCTTTATTGTTGTGGTCAATTTTCTTGGTGGAGGAAACCTGGGTACTCCGTGAAAACCACTGCATGTCCTGTCGCAAGTCAGTCAGAAACTTTATAACGTAATGTTGTATCGAGTAAACCTCGTCCGAGCGGGAATTGAACTCACAATGTTAGTGGTGATAGGCATTGATTGCATAGGTAGTTGTAAAACCAACTACGATACGATCACAACCACGATGGCCCCAAAGAGGTGTTTTTTTCAAATGCTGTGGTGGTGTTATGAAGTTAGGACAAAAAAGACCTACTGACCCTAATTTTTAGTGTTTAACCTAAAGTTTTTATTACCCATTTTGGAGAAGCCCTGTTTTTGTACTCAGATTCTTGTCATGTATAATATAGAGGGTTTATGGTGTCTAACACTATTTCAGTTATATCATGGCGGTGAAGAATATAAGTAAAACAAAACAAAAGTTTTGGCAACCTACCTATCTTAGACTGCTAGTGGAAACACGGACATTTTGTCTTTGACCTTACGGTGCTCGCCTCAGTGCGTCAGAATGTTGTTCTGATCCAGGGTTGGGTCAAATCAATGATAACGAAATAAAAAAAGAGGCATTAAGATATAAAAACAGCAGCTAGTTGAATAGGAATCAGGGTAATGTGTCAGATTGGACTATTTACTGTTGTGTCAGTGAGCTAGCAGTGACAGAACTACAAAAACACAACGAAGTATGTCGGTCTAGTACAGAACACTGATATTATATCATAAACTCATTAAAATGTAACTTGTCCATGCCATGATAAAGCTAAAAAAAGTAATTGTCTGACATTAAATAACAATCACTCACTGAAGTGATATGCCTACCTGCGGATGATTGTTTCAGTGAGCTAGGATGATAAAAATCTAACTAAGCTTGTTGGTCTAGTACACAACGGACATCATCAACATCTCCTCTAAATGCAACTTGTTCTTGCCATGATATACAGTCAAACTTGCCTAAGCGGTACATTAAATTAGCAAATCAACTGCTGTATATAGCCAGTTAAAACTGTCTCAATCAGATTTACGTCGTATTTTAATTCAAATATCTGGTCTCGTCTCTAATGCAGTTAATGTTCATTCTGGGTTTATCCCATTGTATCAGTTTACTGGCATTTAATGGTCACTTTTCAGCCTGGACTTTACAAAATCATTGGTAATGAACTTTCGAGGTCTTCTGAATACATGATTGTACAGATTTAGCTATCAAATTATTTAATGATATAACTTATTTACTGTAAATTGTTACAAAAATACACGAGCAATACAAATCGAAGGCGATGTTTTTTCCATTAAAGGGGTTAGGAGTTATTGTGTATAGCGCCACTTTCAATTATATTTTAGTTCTGCATAACATACAGATAAAACTAAAGATCGAGTAACACGAACCCTACTAAGACCCGGGGATGAACTCAGGTGCTCCGGAAGGGTAAGCAGTTCCTGCTCCAATAAGAAAATATTGACTAGTTCTATACTTGTTTTACCAATAGTAGGTGGAGATGTGACAAAAGATGAAAGTGACGAATCGTCACCACTTGAAAATTTAAAAGACATATTGCAGCCATTACGTGATCCTATAGAATCAGACGATGAACATTTTTTAAAAGCTTCACTGTTGATTTTAATGACTTGTTTAAGTGATGCTGTGGCTTTGTCAGAAATCGTAAGTACTGTCAAACCTGGAAACATTGAAATATGGTCACATAAAACAGGTTTAATTAATAGTAAATGCACTGTGAAGGGACATTAAAATGCAGGTGAGATAAAATACACATGTAAGGTATTGCTTATTAGAGATGGTCACTAAAACAGGTTTGACTGTATTGTGAAAATATAACTTGAGGCACATGTATTACTTCTATTGGCTCACAATAGTGTGATGTCATGTGACTGTATCAATACAATCACATGATCAAAATATGTCAGTGGTGGTTTGGTCAGCTAATATGTTTAGTGATTCTAAGGAAGAGAGAGCTTAAATAGTGATGGTCAACAATTTCACCAATATCAACAAATTGAAGAATCACCTCTGACCTTAACTCATCGAATATAAAACAAGCACAACATATGATGTTGATAATCTAGCTCCTGGTGTGGGACAGGCACACAAATATGGTGAGATTAAATGGGATCCTCCCCTCTTGATAACTGGATCTCCAACGACCATACAGAACATGGATCTTGAGGCACATATATACTTTCATTGTCTCAGAATAGCGTGATGTCATGTGACTGTTTCAGTACAGTCAAATGATCATCACAGGTCAATGGCAATTTAATCAACTAATAGTTTTTAGGATTCTTATGAAAGAAAGTTTAAACAGTGATAGTCAACAATTCCACCAATATCAACAAAACGAACTTCATCCCTCGCGTCAACTCATTGAATATAAAGCAAGCACAACAGACGATGTTGAGAATCTAGATCCTGGTGTTGGACAGGTACAAACATATGGTGAGATCAATCCAGTAAATGGGATCCTCTCTTCTTGATAATTGGATCTCCAACAGCCATACAGAACATGGAATTTAAGGAACATATAATACATCCTATTCCTTACCCAATAAACTGACTGCCCTACTATAACTGTAATATTGATGACAGTCGCGCTAATAACTTAACACTCTAAACTAGTAGTCCGTTATGAATGAATATTGATTGACCATACTATTGTAGTATCAACGTTTATGTTGTATTTTTTGAATATTTACACCTTATATAAGTATCCTTGATTTTGATTGATTGATAGCCGGTATGTGTTTTTCATATTTCGGATGAATTTTGTTATGGATTTCGAACCAACCAATCTTTGCTCTTTCTCCTTAATGCTGCGTACTTAGCAGAGAAACAATAAATACCAATTATATGTCTTTGGTTTGATCTGATCGGGGATGCACCGACGATCTACCGCACTCGAATCGAGCATGCTAAGCATTACACCACCGATGCTGTTTTTATGCAAAATACCCCTCCCAAACATGATATATCTTTTCAAAAGTATTCAGTCTTTTTGGTTTGAAGTAAATCGGTGTAAGTTTTATATTGTTGTTTTTTGTTTCAGTTGTCAAAAGCTCAAAATAAAAGCCTGAATGAAGATAAGGACATTGCAGATAAACAGTTCGTCTATAGAGACGCAGTGTGGCATATCCTTAAATGTGTTGGAGTTCAGACTGAGGTCAGCCTTATATTTTATCTTTGGGTGGGGTTTATGTTGTTTAACGCCACTTTCAACAATATTTCAGTTATATGATGACGGTCAGTTTTATTGGTGTAGTAAACCGTAGAAAATCACCGACCTTTCGCAAGTCATTGACAAACTTTATCACATAATGCTGTATTTAGTACACCTCGCCATGAGAGGGATTCGATCCGCACAAAGAGTAGAGTACATAATGGTCGTTACCTGAAGCATTGATCAGTACGTAATCGTTGACCGGTTACCGTTTTATTAAGTATCATTATTAACTTCTAACTTTAATTACGGAATCTGTAAGAAGCTTGAGTAATAATATCAATTTATCTTTTTATTTGTTGCAGCCATCCTCAAAATATTTTAAGTATGTTGTAAGCCATCAAAACTACTCTCGTCCAAAATATTTTATCATGAATCTTTGACTATTTTTAGCAAGTTTTATTTTTTTTACCAAAAAGTAACATTTTTTTCAGATACTTTCAGTATTGAACAAACAAATTATTTTTATATACAAGTTCAAAAATTAATCGTAGTAGTCACATTTCATTACCATTAATGCTTTATTGATAACCGTGACGAAGTGAACTCGATGCAACTTTATGTGCTGAAGTTTGTCAGTGTCTCTTTTCGGATACAATAAGTTCCTTTGCAAGCAGAACTGACTGTTCAGTGGTGTTAAACAACAATAATATGACTTCAAAAATTGAAAGTTGGGGTACGGAAAACAACTATTTATCAATGGTTGTCTTGTATGTCTGTACAATGAACCCTGCTTAAAACAGACATTGATCTCTCAAGATAGCTGTTCTGGTAGCTGATTTTGTGTATTTCATAGGTCTTGCTTGTAATATAAAAAAATCATGTAATATGTGGTCAATTAGTTCAAATTGGGTTGTATTATTGTGAACTGACAGGCAGGTGATATGCACGGCTTGCATAGGCTAGATGTAAATTAAACTAGCATACAATCTTAGACGCATTAAGCCCTACACATACAATGTATGGTATGGGAAGTATTGATTTATTGGGTATTAAGCACCAATCAATGAATCAATCAATACCATTGAAGCGTTCTTTTCCTAAACAGTTCATTTTTCTAATAAAATAGGTAGCAACAAATTAAATTGATCCACAGTGATTAAGGATTTGTATTTTGTTTTTTAAAAAATCAAATAAAAAAAAAAATCAAATAAAAATAAATTTGTATTTTTTAATTTGTGAATAACATGTACCACAGCTATGTAATATATATACATCTGTGTATCTTTATTTCTGGTAACCTTTGTTAATACAATGCTATACAGATAAATTAAATTACAACAATGCATAATAACAAAACAGCTATATACAATATTTACAAAAGGAGATATAATGACTTCTTAGCAAACTGGCGTTCAGATAATATGAAACAGGCACTGCCTGGAAAAGCTCGCAAATATAATCACTTTAAACATGTGCAAAACTTTATGCTTATGTACATACACTTAGGTGTCAAAAGTATTTTACGTTTTGTGTGCACAACGTCACGCCACCAGATAAGAATGTACTTCGGTTGCCTATAACTGTATTGATATTTATCATTATGTTACTAAATTTAGACACCATAATTTCCAAAATATGACGTGTTAGTGACGTAATTTTTACGTGCGTACATAAAACGTAAACGCTACAAATAGGGAGTTTTCAATATGTCTAGAAAAACAAAAGAGATGAGCCCTGACTAAAAATGGAATGTATTACGGCTACATCAGCATGGATTTAAAAAACAGAAATCGGAAAGATCATTGGATTTAGTCGATCTACAGTGTCTAAATTTCTAAACAGATTTGATCCATGGGAAAATATAAAAAAAACAAGCCGTGAACAGGTCGACCCAGATCTACGAGCAAGCAAGGTGAACGTACATCGATAAGG
>MJUT01004045.1:35992-52876 GCA_002080005.1 Gigantidas platifrons | reverse complement strand
TATTGAGTTTTGAGGGAAATTATAGTTGCAGGTCAGAAGAAATAACAGAAACCTGAAAATCCACAATCATAATTTTACAAATTTGGGGCGGTTTGAAATAATTTTTGCTTAATATCTAGGTATTGGGTCTTATTAAATGTCTTAAAATGCATAATTAATGGGAACATAGCATGAATTAACATAGCTTAGTATACTGTGATATCATTTCTATCAGGCCAAAAAAAAAAGGGGGGGGGGGTCAGCTTGAAATAAAAAAAATAAAAATTAGCTTTTAAATGTACAAATGAAGCATACCTACATGTCATATGTTGCTTATTGTGTTGAAAATCAGTTTAATAATTGTAATATATTAAGATAAAAAGTCATTGCTATGTTATTTAACAATCTGAACTAAACAGCTGAAAAATCAGATTTTTCATCAAAAGCTTCATGGGGGTACCTTTGTATATGGACATTAATTCTTGCAAATATTAGACTGCCGTATATCTGATATAGTTTTTTTTGACTGGATATTGATATAGGAATATAAATAGGGCAAAGAAAAGGTTAGAGAAACAAGTTGTTATTGCTCTTAGGTGTAATACCACTAAGCATGGGTACCAGTCGAAAAGAACGTATGGGAAAGTAGTACGTAAATACAAATGGATTTTTACATTGTTGGATAAAAAATAAACCCTAATAGATACAGCAAAATGCTGAATGTAAGAAGAAATTTACAGATTTTAGGATAATTGTAAGCCCATATTTGATGTCCTTGTGGTTTAAAATAAAAAAATGCTTGCATTGGAAGGAAACCACGTGAATTTGTGTTAAATCGAAAGTGAAAGTAGGATTTTCGACAGTAGACACCTTCGGACTGTCTGTTTGTTCTTATATGTCTTTAAATGTTTATTGATGTTCGGAGTAAAGCTTCCAATTAGGTACCCCTTCCATGAGATATGAGTGTCCCTTAGATTAAACTTAAGATGCATCATGTATGAAAGCTCAAACATATTTTATTTAACATAGAAGGCTATGGAGAATTATTTAGTGGTATTACTCCTCAAACATATGAAGGACCGATTTCTAGTTCACTACAATTTTAACTGGTTTACATTTGTACCAAACCTTCCATATGTCCGCTGTAAACTAGCTCATAAAAAATTCTTATTTTGATAACCTTTACGATTTGCTTCGATTTGTACAGAGGGCATGTCCCTGCGTGGGCGTAACAAGTATATGCAAGCCTTAAGACATAAACATGTCCTAGGTAAATAATATATAAACTTATGGTATATCTATCAATATTTTATGCATTTTGTTTGTACATATTCGGATTTTTGTTTGTTACCAGCAGAGTCTCTAGTTAACGCTTACTCAAGTAATCTCTTCCATATTACGACATATACGTTGTTATGGGAGCATAGTAATTATTATACCCATGATTGTGGTTCTCCCCCTTTTTGATAGCAAATTTATTTCTGTTACACATTAATTTAACAATATACATGTTTAGCTTACTCCTTTATACATGACTATTATATACCAGTATATTTCGTAGTTATTCCTATTGTCAAGTGAACTTGATTAATCAACGATTTTTTTATAATATTAATGTTATTTTTGTGTCTTCAAGTAGTGATAATAAGTATTACTAAATGCATATTAAAGATCTTTACATATCTTGTTAAAATTACCACATGGTCCAGCTTGGCGGGATAAAACAGAAATTAAAAATGTGTTTGTTTCAAGCTGTGTTATGATATAAATTTTATATATCTAATTTATATCCCAGTTTCAGGACATTCTTTTAAATTTGTAACTCTTGTAGACTAGTTCAACCTGGATGAGTAAATAAATAATGTCCTCATTGCATTATTGACATAATGCTCAAATATCAGCCCAACTCGTTATATTTTAAGTCTGTTAAAAAATAGTGGGTGCGTGTTTGTGATATAAGTTGAATGACTGAAGCACATACCCTAGGTCACTGATGCTTCAGTTATTCCACTTTAAAGGTCATAAACTTCACATGTATTGTTTATATGGTTAACATATGTTACAGCATAGTGTTTTTATATTGATGTAAGTCGAGCAACTGAGGCACATACCCAAGGGACTGACCCAAGGTCCCTACTGCCTCAGCTGTTCCACTTAAAGTGCATACATGTATTGTGTATACACTATATTATGTTGCATACATTGCTTGTATTGGGTTTATATTATATTATATTTTGTGGCATGCACATCTTATATTGTGTGCATATTACATTATGCTACATGCATGGGTAGTATTGTGCGTGTGAAAAGTCACGATACACGCGAAGACTGAATTGAGTGCATATCAAGTTTGTTGGATGAAGCCTTGTACTGTATGCAGTTGCACGTGTCGTATCTAATAGTTGTCGTATGTAACTTTTGTTTGTGTGGATGTGGATTTTCTGTTCGACTTTGTTGTTGATATTGTAGTACAGTAGTAATCCTGTGGGTAGGCCTTATTGTTTTGCCTCTGGACAGGAACTGAACATAGCTGACAAACTACTGAGTAAAAATATAAACAGCTTTATTCTTTGGAAGTCACACCATATGTGTAAATCATATAATATAATTTTGTCAATAATAATAAAAACAGTGGGGTTAAGAGCTCATAATGTCCTTTCCGTGTGTTATTTGTTCTGATCAAGTCAGAACCAGACAGCATACTCTTTAGTGTGACTCCTGTTTTAGATGGCAACATCGACATTGTGATACTGGTATAACACTTGAAGAATACCGTGCATATACGAATTGCAATTTAAATGAAATAGGTGATGAATATAATTTTATGTTAGTCAAACCAGATCTTCTGCTAATCGGTCAATGATATATGACATGTAGGAGAATATACTTCTGAAAAATAACAACATTAAATGACTTGTGTTTGAGTGTAATTTGCAAATAGAGTTTTTTTATTTGTACACAACAAATACAAATTGACTTTGAATTTCCTATGTATTTCAACTCAAAATAAATCCTAAAAATTAACAATCATGGAAAAATTATGCACAAATAAAAACCACTCATATAAAGATAATGAGCAAATACACAAACAAAATATATAAAATTCCGAATGTTTTGGTGTAAAATTTGTTAAAACCTATCTAGAAATGATTTCACGATAATTTTCTGAAAAAAATATGGCTTTGGTTGATTATATAGGGATTTTTTTTTTACATTTTGCAATACTTTTGACAGATGACTGTACACATTCGTTTTCAAGTGTATTTCTTTTCCATAAACTATTAACAGAGTAAAAAGTTCATAAATTATATGAAAGTTGAAAAAAATCCTAAGTACAATGAATTATTAATTTAATAGAAAATGACGGAAAAAAAGAATGAAGTATCACCAGACTGACAGATAGCAATCAATTAAAATTTACAAATTCACTCAAATCACTGAGCTTAAATGTTAAAATAAGAGAAATTTAAAGCTCAATATTCAAAGAAAAAAAAAAAAAAAAAACAAACAAACAAAAAGACAAAAAAAAAATCAAAGAAACAAAGAAAAAAATAAAATATCTATAGTTCAATACCTATTTCAGTTGTCATTTATTTTTACTTGCTAAATAGAGTATACAAAGATGAAAATGGAAAAAAAAGTCAGAACTGTGAATGAGACATTGCTTTATGCTTTGCTACTTGGCTGCTGCATAAATTTAATACCTGTATCAAGTTCTGCTCCTATATATTACATCTAAGTTAAAGTAAACAAGTGCCTACATCATCCCTAAGCTACATGTACAAAAAATGTAGGAACGAATATCAAGAACCACCCTTAGGGAGCAACCATTTAATTCTTATAGGGAGGGGAGGGGGGATTCTGCATGGTTCAGTTTTCAAATAAAGTGTAATATAAACATTTGGTTAAGTAGTAATCAGTTTTTGAAAGTTCATTTAGAGAATCATATCAGACCTCACAAGCCATTTCTGGATAGATTTTTTTTTTTAATTTTACACCAAAACATTTGGAATTGTCTATATTTTGTTTGTTTATTTACTCATTATGTTCTTATGAGTGATTTTTATTAATACATAATTTAAACACAACAAATAAAAACCACTTATATAAAGATAATGAGTAAATAAACAAACAAAATATAGACAATTCAGAATGCTTAGGTGTAAAATTTGTAAAAAGAAATCTATCCAGAAATGACTTCACAATAAATTTTTGATAAAATATGGTTTTGGTTGATTAAATAGGGATTTTTTTTACATTTACCAAGATTGTTGTCCATCCATACATCAACACTACAATATATTTTTATGATCTGATAATTTTTCTCACATATTTTTTCCATGTAAATTTTACTAGCATGTATTTTGATCTGAAGTATGTGTTTCATACTGACTTACAGACACCTGTTCTAACACAGAGTGGGAAAGGAGTCTAAACAAATTGTATTGAGATGGGGAAAAAGCGGGGGAAAAAGGGGGGTCCTAATTAACTGATGTAAACAATGCAGTTTCCAATTGAGAGAACATTTTTTATTGGTTGATGATGTTATATCACTCCTGTATTATCGAATTCATGTCTTAATATAGATTTCTGTCAGCTTTTGCATTGGCCGAAAAATGTAAACAAACAGAACCTCGTGTTTTTACACATTCAAGAATGCACGATTCAAAACACGTTTTTGACTAATATAAACTTCCGTCGCTTGTCTGATATAGCCAGTCATTGCAAAACAATATATACATATTTTATAGAAATCACGTTTCTATCACATTTTTGTCTATTTAATACTTTATTTCACGTTTGTCCTACACCAGTGCAAATGGAAAATTTTGCGGGACTTCTAAAGCGGCACCTAGCGGGAATTTTTTACGGTTGTGGCCCCAACGTGGTTTTAGAATCAATAGCTGTAACGGTCAAATCGTGGGTTTGCTTTCCGACTGGTGCGGGGAATTTTTTTTTACCATGAGTCATACTGTGACGATAGCGTCGTCATGACCATATATGAATTTCAAATTTTTTATGATGTCAGTTCCGGGTGTGGGGTTAAGCCCCTATATGGGAAATGGGCGGGGTCTACCCATATATGTGGACGCCACAACGCCACAGGTTTTTAGGGGGACTAAAAAACCTCACACCATACTACTTTTTTCACATAATGTTGTATGGAGTACACCTCGCCATGAGCGGGATTCGAGCTTACAGCTTTAGTAGTGATAGTCACTGATTGCACAGATATTTGTAAATCCAACTACCATGCGACCACGACCTTTAATGGTGGGTGGTTTATGGTTTATGGTGTTTAACGTCATTTTGAACAATATTTCAGTTATATCGTGGCTGTCAGTTTTATTTGTGGGGAAAACCTCCGACCTGTCGCAAGTCACTGACAAACTTTATCACATAATGTTGTATGAAGTCGGTTCGAACTCACAACTTTAGTGATGATCGGCACTGATTGCACAGATAGTTGTAAATCCAACGACCAAACGATCACGACCACGACGACCCCCTGTCTCTTTATGAAATTGATGAAATAATAACATAATAAAATAATATGTCGCAGTAGATATATACATATACTATTGTTATTTTGACAGTTAAACCATCGTTTCAACATACAACCCCTACAAATGCGTAAAATAATCCAGCCATCATATCACCTGCTAAAGTTCCCATTCTATTTATAGTAGGACTTACGTTTGGAAATATGTAGAAAGAAGAAAAATATGTTGTAAATAGCGTAATACCAGTAGTCAGTGTTTGAAACACTGACACTGACATGGTTCATTATACATATTAATTATATAAATTTATAGTACCTAATTAATGTAATTGTTTTTGAAACTAAGGTACTCCTCCTTCAGGTAATCTTTGCTGATTTATAGTACCTAATTAATGTAATTGTTTTTGAAACTATGGTACTCCTCCTCCTTCAGGTAATCTTTGCTGATTTATAGTACCTAATTAATGTAATTGTTTTTGAAACTACGGTACTCCTCCTTTAGATAATCTTTGCTGATTTATATTACCTAATTAATGTAATTGTTTTTAAAACTATGGTACTCCTCCTCCTTCAGGTAATCTTTGCTGATTTATAGTACCTAATTAATGTAATTGTTTTTGAAACTATGGTACTCCTCCTCCTCCAGATAATCTTTGCTGATTTATAGTACCTAATTAATGTAATTGTTTTTGAAACTAAGGTACTCCTCCTTCAGGTAATCTTTGCTGATTTATAGTACCTAATTAATGTAATTGTTTTTAATACTAAGGTACTCCTCCTTCAGGTAATATTTGCTGTTTTACAGTACCTTATTAATGTAATTGTTTTTAATACTAAGGTACTCCTCCTTCAGGTAATCTTTGCTGATTTATAGTACCTTATTAATGTAATTGTTTTTAAAACTAAGGTACTCCTCCTTCAGGTAATCTTTGCTGATTTATAGTACCTAATTAATGTAATTGTTTTTGAAACTAAGGTACTCCTTCTTCAGGTAAACTTTGCTGATTTATAGTACCTAATTAATGTAATTGTTTTTTTGAAACTAAGGTACTCCTCCTTCAGGTAATCTTTGCTGATTTATAGTACCTAATTAATGTAATTGTTCTTAATACTAAGGTACTCCTCCTTCAGGTAATCTTTGCTGATTTACAGTACCTTATTAATGTAATTGTTTTTAAAACTATGGTACTCCTCCTTCAGGTAATCTTTGCTGATTTATAGTACCTAATTAATGTAATTGTTTTTAAAACTAAGGTACTCCTCCTTCAGGTAATCTTTGCTGATTTACAGTACCTAATTAATGTAATTGTTTTTGAAACTAAGGTACTACTCCTACAGGTAATCTTTGCTGATTTATAGTACCTAATTAATGTAATTGTTTTTAAAACTAAGGTACTCCTCCTTCAGGTAATCTTTGCTGATTTATAGTACCTAATTAATGTAATTGTTTTTAAAATTAAAGGTACTCCTCCTTCAGGTAATCTTTGCTGATTCATTGTACCTAATTAATGTAATTGTTTTTAAAACTAAGGTACTCCTCCTTCGGGTAATCTTTGTTGATTTATAGTACCTAATTAATGTAATTGTTTTTAAAACTAAGGTACTCCTCCTCCTTCAGGTAATCTTTGCTGATTTATAGTACCTAATTAATGTAATTGTTTTTAGAACTAAGGTACTCCTCCTCCTTCAGGTAATCTTTGCTGATTTATAGTACCTAATTAATGTAATTGTTTTTAAAACTAAGGTACTCCTCCTTCAGGTAATCTTTGATGATTTATAGTACCTAATTAATGTAATTGTTTTTAAAACTAAGGTACTCCTCTTCCTTCAGGTAATCTTTGCTGATTTTGACTGTTTATGCTCTTTAGTTTTCTTGCTTAAAAAGATTTTAAATTTTTTTTGGCTTTCAAATATTTTAATTTTGAGCGAACTTGGTTATTCCAGAAATGTGCCGTGCGCATTGATATAGATGTTGACGTTTTTATTTACATCAGGCCTCTGAAACCTGAAATATATGGGTGGATAATAGATGCGTGTACTTATTTTCAATGCCAAGAAGTAGGTTTTTGTTTGTCATTTAAAACATTTTATGAGAAATTTACTTTTTTTTTATCTTTGTTGAATAATTCGTTTTATATTTTATCTTATAAACATGAAACAATTATCAGCTCCGTCACCCCGGTGAAGTCACGAGGGAATAAAGAAAGACGGGATTGTGCTCTGAATAAAATGGAACATATTCGTGGACATCTCATAATAAAATTGTTTTACACAAATCTGAACGTGTTAGTATGATGGAAGACAACATAATCAACACATTAGAATCATTGCTTCTTTGTTCGAATAAATACCAATTAGTTTTTTTAATTAAATAAATTTTCTTGAGCAACAAATGACTTTCTCTTTTGTTTAAGAAATACTAACCAAATGTGTTTTTTTTTTCTAGAGTTGCAATGTTCCTATTTCCCATTAAAACGGACTATTTACTTTCCAATAAATGATATATGCCGTCATATATTTGTGTGTTAGGTAAATGATTACTTATTCTCGTTGTGAGCACTGTGTTTTATTTTATCATATTTAAATGTATTTTATAGTTTGATACTAGAAATTAAAGGTATAATGTCGTTGATTTTGGTGATTTGTTTGTCCAGTTATTAACATAGGTCACCAACATAACCGTTGGATGGAATTGAAGGTCGCGTTGAGAGTTCAAACTCATGGTGAAGTGTAAAAAGCAGTGCCATTGCGCATGTAGTTCGGAAATTGGGAAATGCATAATTAATGATGATGGGAGACAAGCTGCACACAAAAAACAACAAAAATACACGTGTTATACTCGTTTTGAAGATAAATATTAACCTTCAATGGAAAAACAAACTGAAAAAATTGTGAGTTTTTCTTATAATTTGCTCATTTGTTTTCCCACCTGTACAAATGAGTTTGCTTACAAGCAGTGACCCTAAGTGAGATACCCTGGTCTGTGTAGGGTATTGTAAAGCAGGAGATTGTTTAATAAACTGTATGTATATAAAACAGATTTATGCAAATTTAATCAATCAATCAATCCATCGAATTTCAATAAGTCGGAAGTATATTCAATTCTATGTAGGATTTAAGCTATGCAAATAGTTTTAGAAGAAACGAGCTTGCAGATTCTTATGAATATGTAAAACGGGAATATAAATAAAACTGATACGAAAAAGCCCTAATTTTGATTGTTTTAAAGGTATAATGTCGTTGAGTTTGGTAATTTGTGTACGATGCGTTTCTGGAATACCCTTCATCACTTAAAATGAACTATTTAACGATGTATATATTCAAACTCAAAAAACTAAATAAATTTTCATAGCATTTTTCGAAATGCTCTTTTATCTATATGAATATATTATACGTATATTTTACTTTCACGAGTGTAAGAGTGAATGTACAAAAAAAAGCAAAGCATATTATATATTTTCCCCTCTTATTTTGACATACTTTCATTGTTACGTTTATTAGTGTGTGTTAGCATGAATGTTTTAAAACTAATTATCTGTTGTTGAAAAGCATTTGTATGGCCTCGTCATTTCACTAATATGAGAGATTTGTGCCCATAATACGATTCTAACCCCGCCACTTTCTAGTAAGATGCCTGTACTAAGACAGGACAGTGTGCAATCTTGTAGTAGTGTGTTAGTGGTATCATTTTTAAAATTAAATTATTGAATTGTTTCGGACAGTGTCATAATTTTTGCTTTGCATTTTATTCCTAGGGTCCATACAATAATATGTTTTGTCGTGTTTTGCCGTGCACCTGGATACTGATTCATAATTTACACTTGAATAGAAAAATTCTATATTTTACTCCACAGTGTGTCATTTTCCAATAAATAAACCAAATTAAACAGGAGGTGCTGCAGAAGGGCAGGCAGTTCCTGCTCCACTAGTAGCATCCTTCGTGTTACTCCTGTAACAAACCCGGAGATAAAGAAGCGCATCATGATAACGGCAAACTTAGTATATTGGTGATAATTTGTGATGCAGATATTCAGTAACGCTTAACCAAGTCATGATGGTGACTGTACAACAGTTGAAGTGATGACTTCTACTTAGCCAATAGGAACCATTGGTAGTTGGTACAGTAGATTCCTTGTTAGCAGTAACTCAACTCACTCTTAAGGAAATCACGATCTATGAACCACAATATCGTATAAACTGAGAGATATATAATCCACATGCAGTGCCAGATTTAGACCTTGCGGGGTCCATGTGCCAAAAGGTTTTTTGGGCCCTACAATTTTGCGTATGCAATTTGCAACAGTTTAGATTTCTAAATTCAATCATATATTTGTGCATATACAAACTTATATACAAATATGGCTTTCGAAACGAAATTAACAAAGATTGTATTTCACTATTATATTGCAACATGAATAATGTTGGGCAACACAACTAATTAGTTTGTTCTAAGGTTAAAAAATATAAGACTCATTTCAAAAGTATTGCTGCATTGATGCTTTTTTAAATTTCTAATTCTAAGCTTCAGGTTTCTCTCAGTTAGAGGGGTTATAAGCATTTGGTCTCAAGACTTGGCGGTCCTGGGCCATGGCACACGTTGATCCACACATAAATCCGGTCCTGTCCATGTGCAGCTGTCTGCCCTCACTGTGGTATCCTTCATTTCAAGTTCAATGGGATAGATAAGGTAGAGCAACACACTTGGTTGAACTTTTATTGTTCTACCTCACTGAAACAAGTCCATAAGTAAACACGTCACTCCACTTGAAAGTATTATATCTACTCCGAGCCAACCAGCTTAACGTTGTGTATCTATAGCGGAAAACAGTAAATCACACATGTATAGCCTTTTCTGTATCCATACCGGGGATCAGTCCCACGATCTACCACAGTGGATTGGTTTGGTTTGTTTGGTTTATGGTGTTTAACGCCACTTTCAACAATATTTTAGTTATATCGTGGCGGTCAGTTTTATTGGTGGAGGAAACGGAGTAGTCGGGGAAAACCACCGACCTGTATCAAGTCACTAACAAACTTTATCACATAATGTTGTATCGAGTACACCTCGCCTGAACGGGGTTCGAACGGACAACTTTAGTGGTGATAGGTACTGATTGCATATAGGTAGTTGTAATCCAACTATCATGTGATCACGACCACGACACGTCGCACCTCTTGAAAGTATTATATCCTTTTGTGTAACCATACCGGGGATCAGTCCCACGATCTACCGCAGTAGAACTTTGAATACAACTGTGGAAGGATAAACATAGCGCTGAAGCATTGCCTGAGGTAATCATACAGATGAGACTAAAAATAGAAGCACAGATGAACAGATTAAAAAAGCATTTTCTTTCACAATAAAACAGAACATAAAACAGCATGTACAAACATATACATAACCTATATAAAACAAGACTTTATATTGTAGACTAAATTAAATACTGGTAAATTGCCTTTAAAGGGTATTTTCTTAATAAATAGAAGAAAGTAAAAAACAGCACGAAAATTTAGAAAGAATTGCATTTCTATCTTCCCAAGAACAGATGAAACCGAGCGTAGACATACTGATAATTGAGTAGTTTAAACAGCATTAAATATTTTACTCTTATATTCGTTATACACATGTACTTAACAATACATTTTGTCAAGTTGCATTGTTTTCTATAATTTGAATGGGCTGAAGCAGGGCCGGTGTTACATACTCATTCCCCCCCCCGGAAAAATGAGTATATACTAGTTTCCCCCCCCCCGGAAAGATCAGTATATACTCATTCCCCCCCCCCCGGAATGATCAGTATATACTCATCTTTCCCCTCTGATTTTCAGGGGGGGAAACCTGAGTTTATACTGAAGTTTCCCCCTCATACTCAATTCTCCCCCTTTGCACTGATAGACTATACAACCAAATAAACTTTTGGTTTAAGGGACGACCATTTGATTTTGAGGGGGGTAGGCTTGGAAGATTTTTAAAATAAATATTTTGACCTGGAGTATGTTGAAAATAAATATTTTGATCTCGAAGATGGAGAACAAATATGTTAATCCCTCATCAGATTTACTCCAATCCAGGATCGAAAATAGCACAAAAATGAAAATAAATACTTTGATTTAGCCTATTTAAAAAATAAATAATTTAATCCTGAAAATACCGAAAATAAATATTTCGATTAAAAAAATCTTCCAAGACTTTAAATGTTAACATGCATTATATTGGGATGGAGCCGAACAGTGAGGCTTTTGAGGGATCCACTGCGTCCAATTTGATTGGCTGAGAACACAGATTTAAGCAAAAAAAGTTTGCTCAGCAAAGAAAAAGTTTATCGCATCGGGACCAGTTGTATTGGTAAAAATGATTTTTAAGAATATTTTTCGTTGATTTATAGAACTCAAACGAACTATAACTATGTGACATTTGGATTCAATTGATTTTCTAGCGAATGAATAATTAATTAAATATAACCAATAGTATCAGTCCAGTATATATATTCGTAGCCTTTTTGAAAGAAACAAACTGTGCTTACTGAGGCATGTTTGTAACATGTTTGTCCGTTTGCGACCTATCCTTTTTATTGTGGTAGGCAAATTATTTTATATAATTTTGAAATGTTTAAAGTTATTTCAGTAGATACATGCAAACAATTCAAAAAAATAAAATATTTCTTAGATATTGCAATAAGATAATCTTGGTAGGGGCATTTTCACATGGGTAGGTAGGGAAAGGGCAAACAACCATAATTTTAATTTAGGACTTAAGTTTGGAAGCCTGGGGGGAAGTAACTTGACCATTTTTTTTATACGGATGTGCGGCTGGACATTCAAGTACCCTACCCATTCATATACCTCCCGGGTTTGAGGAACCATACCCATTCATATACTAACCTTTTCAAAAACACAACCCATTCATATACCAATTGTATTTCTGAACTAGTTCAACTGACATGACTGATCCGGGAATTACCCACAAAGTTTATACAAAGGAAAACAATTATATTAAAATCAAAATTTACCATCAATTTTGCCATCCATTTTGCAGCCGTATGAAAAAAAGTTTTAGTGCTTGATTATATTTGATCATTTATGCATTCGGACAATACCTTTTTTTCATTTTGCATGGTCGAATATGAAAGGATTTGAAACAATTTTGTCCATAAATGCATTGTACAGTGCATATATGTTTGATTACATGGAGATTTGTCGGTGGACCAATTGGTTATAGGAGAAGACACGGGCTTGAATTCATGAGAATTTGATGTTTTTATTGATTTTTGCATTTTTACTATCCAAGGCCGTATACATACAATTTTGTTGGTAATATGGCCTTTAATAGTAAAATTGCAACAATAAAAAAACAACAAAACAAAACAGTAAGATTGTAAAAATCAATAAAATCACAAAATTTTTATGAATTCAAGCCCGTGTGATCTGCCCGGGATCACTAAAACAGAGGATTTTTTTCTCGAATGGTTAGGCGAACGAAAATATCCCAGTGCATAATTATAGCTTTATAAAGAGGTTCATATACATATGTGTGTTTAGATACCATCATATTACACTTTTTTCGCAAGTTTAAATAGCTTTTTTTTTAGATTTATAACTCGTCAGATCCTTTACAAATTAAGTAGCGGTTCATTTAAGAACCATGCAATTTTGAAAGAAAACAAAACATCCTTTAAAAGGCTTCGTATTGTTACTTTTTTTTTAAATATTTTATAGCTTTTTGGGTGTATAAAACGAAATGGATAACAATTCTTTCAAAGTGACTGGTCAGATACTCGAACTTTAATGTGTAATAAATTCTATTGTATTTCTTCACAAATTGGTCTATTTTTTACAATGCATTCTATGAAATTCTTATCTCCCATGACCAGGCTTTATTTGTAAAAAGAACCACATGCATAATGGTATTGTATTCTAAACAAAGCACAAAAAAGTATGTAAGCTCTCAACCAATGAATCACCTATTGCATAATTCTTAACTGGAGTGGTACTTAATAGGTATACATCCGATTTGATGATANTGTGGAAGGGCAAGAACCCTATTTATTTTGGGGTCATTAGGACAAAGGTCAAGGTCAGTGTTACTATAAATAAAATTTTTGACAACAGGATCGTTTCCGCACGACTTAAGTTCTGTATATTGGATCTTTACCAAACTTGGCCAAATCATGGATTCCCCTGTGGAAGGGGAGGAACCCTATTTATTTTGGGGTCATTACCATTATACCGTTTGATAATATATATAGACGGGCGTATTTTGTGATGCACACATTTCTTGTTTAAAATGCATTCTATTAAATTCTTATATCCCANTCACTACCGCTCTCCTTCCTTCCTCTCAATTCTCTTTCTCATTATTTCTCTCCCTGTTACCTCTCCCTTATTCCTATCCATCCTCCTCACTACCTCTCTCCCTCTTTCCTCTCAGTCATCCTCATCATTACCTCTCTCCCTCCTTCCTCTCAGTCATCCTCCTCACTACCGCTCTCCTTCCTTCCTCTCAATCCTCCTCACTACTGCTCTCTCTGCTTCCTCGCCCCATTCCTATCCATCCTCCTCACTACCTCTCTCTCACCTTCCTCTCAGTCATCCTCCTCATTACCTCTCTCTCCTCCTTCCTCTCAATCTTCCTCACCACCTCTCCATCCTTCATTCCTCTCAATTCGCCACCTCATTACCTCTCTTCTCTTTCCTGTAATATTATCATCCACCTCATTTCCTCTGTCTTTCTTCCGTCTCCATCCTCCTTATCAACTCTTCCCCACTGCCTCTCTCCTCCCTTCTTCTGCATCCTCTTCATAATTGCCTTCTCCGTATACTTTTCTCCTCCGTCATCATCATCCTCCTTATTACCTCCTCCTCACTACATCTCTCCTGCTCGTTTACCTTTGTCACTTCGTCCTTTCTATCCTCTTCCTTCAAATCTTCTCTTCACTATTTGTTTCACCTCTTCCTCATCATTATCCTCATTATCTCCATCCTTTTCCGTATTGACTCCTCCTTATTTTACACCTATATCTCTCCTTCCTCTCCATCATCTTTTTACCATTCTCACTCCGTCCTCTCTATCCTTCTCTTTATATTCTTTCCTTCCTGCCCTCTTCCTCATATATGTGAGTTGTGCCTTCCAGCACTTAGCAAATTTTTTTCACACGGCGCGATCATTTTAAGTGCGCCCCCCCCTCTAACTTGAAATCCTGGATCCGCCCCTGCCATCCTTTCCTCCATCCCCCTGATCCATTCCCACTGCATGTTCATGCTTGCCTTAGGTATTACTAACATCATTGTTGATATCCCCTTTCGTCCACATTTAACTATTATATCTTCCACCATATATACATGTATAGAAGTGTACACAAGAAAAACCGTATTAAAAATGGAGAGGGAGAAAAACTAGTATGGGGGGGGGGAAATGAGTATGTGTTAACACATACTTGTTTTTCCGGGGAGAAAATTCAGTATATACTAATTTTTCTGGGGGGAAGACTCAATATAAACTCATTCTTCCGGGGGGGAACTGAGTATATACTCAGTTTTCCGGAGGGGGGAATGAGAATGGAGGAAAAATGGGTATGTAACACCGGTCTTAAGACAATTGGACCAATTGGGCACCGCGCTGGAGTTATCTACTCTCAATTGTTCAAGTACACACAACAACACACTGCAGGTTTTACAGAAAATAATTGGGCCACTCACTTCCTAAAGCCAGTCCTGGGGCGAAGCTTTAAACTCTTTAAGCGAGATCTTTATTCTTTTAGCTGATTACAATGTTATTGATTATATAACGTACAATCAAATCACAAAGCTACTGATGCGATCTTGACATAGAGTGTTATTGTGTTCAGCTATCTAAAACGTCCTACAACAACAATCAATTAATCATTCATTGTCGTTTAATAAACAACATAATTAGGCATTTAATAACTCTTTGGTGTGCTTTTGGTTTGCTTCTTATTGCATATATCTACTTATTTTAAGCTTGAATTGAAGTTATAAAAAAAAATGGGGAAAGAAATAAAATTAAAGCTTTAATATATCCTTGTTTTGGCCGTAAATACGTTACACTTCGTTGCTCGTTGATTATTTTACAGGATAAGGCTTTGTTTACCAGTAACATAATCCTTTGTAAACAATAAACAATTGGAAAAGCGGATATTAGACAAGACAAGACAAGAATCTTTATTCTCAAATAAACCATAAATTACAAATCTACATCTAAAACAAGTCAGAATTGTATTATTTTATAGAAATACCGATATTATTACATTAAGCAGAAAAAAATCCATTTTTAGGTTATAGACCGAAAATGACTTTATATTGTAAGATGGTATATCATTCAATGAATGTATACTAGAATTAGCTGTGTCGAATACCAGGAAAATGAAACATGATGTAAAAAATAAAATAAAAATTTACTGTCACGATATAACTGACATGTTGTCGAAAGTAATGTTAAACATCCATGTGAATTTGATTTTCTCGTGCCCCTACAATATCCTTATGGGATGGAGAAAGGGGACTGTGTTTTTTTAGAAAAATATTTTGTTTCCAGTTTGATTAAACAAGTTTTTCTAATGATTCAATGTCCATACCTCTTTTCCATATATGCCTTTTAATACTTTTGAAATAAAAATACTCGTCGACTCAGAGACGAGAAATAACTTCTGTACAAACAAGAAATACTGTTCCTCCTTCCCAACCCCAGATAAGGAAACAGTTCTAATGACGACAGTGGATAATAAGAGTATAAATAGGGTCGACACATGCTGTCAACATAAAATTCTATGAACATGGACACGAATTAGTTTTAGGAAAAAGAGATGAAATAATAAATATATAAACAGAGAGTTAAAAAGGGGTGACAATTCCGTACCACGAGCGCCTATGTGCTAGTCTAGTCCTTATATTGAATAATTTAAAATGGCTTCCAATACTCTTACATGTTTTAGATCATTATTTTGCATCAAAAACATGATAATCAAACAAGGGTTAATACACGAAACCGTTCTAACTTGATTTCTCCTCTAAATAATTTGTAGAAAACGTTCAGTAGCAAAAGCTTGCAAAAGTTGGCTGTTAATATGTGTATATAGCATCTAAGTTTACCACGACAAGTTTGAAGATACAAAATGGATAACGGAAGCCGTAAATCGACAGGCAATACAATACCAAAAAGACAAAATGGATAACCAGAAGCCGTAAATCGACAGACAATACAATGCCAAAAAGACAAAATGGATAACCAGAAGTCGTAAATCGACAGACAATACAATGCCAAAAAGACAAAATGGATAACCAGAAGTCGTAAATCGACAGACAATACAATGTCAAAAAGACAAAATGGTTAACCAGAAGCCGTAAATCGACAGACAATGCAATGCCAAAAAGACAAAATGGATAAC